>PVIU01003098.1:0-153710 GCA_004026605.1 Ondatra zibethicus
CCCCCACCCCTCCTCCCTCCCCCTTCTTCCTTGAAAGAGGGCATGGTGCCCTGCCCTGTTGGAAGTCCAAGGCCCACCCCCATCCCTCCTGGCCTAGGAAGGAGTGCATTCAAAAAGACTCGGTTCTCAAAAAGATAATACATGCAGAAGAGATAGGTCCTGGTGTCAAATTTATCTTTTTTTATAAGAATATTAAAACCCTTCAACAGCATATTTACCTACCTTTATCTGATTTCTCTTTATTTATTTTTTATATACATGAATGTTTTGCCTGTGTACCACTTGTGTGCCAGAATAGAATTTTAGATTACCTGGAACTGTAGTTACAGATGATTGTAAGCCACCATGTGGGTGCTGGGAAAAGAACCCAGGTCCTCTGGGAGAACAAGTGCTCTTAACTGCTGAGTCATCTCTCCAGCCCATGACTTCCAACTCTTAATGAGTATAATAGGAATAGCATACAATTACAAAGATGAATATTAGAAATATCTTACCATATACTCCTTTGTCTAAAAGTAGTAAAAATTCATCCACAGCATTGCACATCTCGTATTCAGTAAGATCCAACAATGAAACAACTTTGAAATCTAGTTGCCTTAATAAGTTGGTCAATTCATACACATCCACCAAAGGAGCTTTAAGTTTGGGGTGCTCCCAGTAATTCATATTTCCTATCAAAAGAGCAACCTTGTCCTTTGCTGTAAGAAAAAAAAGGGGGGTGAGTGGGAGGGAAATAAAAGAGGGTATAAATATTAAAATTTATAAAAGTATTAAAATGAAAAACTTTGCTTTAAGATTACTTATGATATTAAATTTCATTTTAGAGATATTACTTTACATAAGAGATTAAGAAAACAACAGCCTGAAATATCAAAAAATTAAGACTAAACATGTATTCTTTGGGAATCAAAGAATATTTATTAGTTATATATGAAATATATACTGAAATGTGCTTTCATCAAATTGGTTCTGTTTTATTGAGAATGGGGGAAGTAAAACAAAGCAAACACCTAAGGAGGGGGAGGAAGAATTTACAGAGCTAGGAGAAAAGAGACCAAAGAGAGAAAAGAAGGAACTTCACAAGGACCATATTTGTTCTATAGTAGTTGTGTTGATGGATTATCTTGTCCTACCCTCTAAATTAAAAAAATCATCATCATCATCATTATTATAGTATTTATGAATACGGACACCCATGCACAATGGTGTGTGTGCAGTTCAGAGGGCAACTTCATCTTGCCAGTTCTCCTTCTTAAAATTTTAAAGACATAGTTCCTGTTTGCCTGGGATAAGGCTACTTGAGGAATTTTTTGAGCTTAATTTTTTGACTTGGCTCAGACAGAAAGAGGTGTTTTAGGGTGGAGGCAGGAAAATGATATGTACTTATGCCTTAAAAAATATCAGTCTACTTAGGGGCGTGGCCTGGCCTGAACAGTTATAAACAGTTAGGCAAAGCTTAGTTCTTAAGGGACTTCAACACTGCATCTTTCTTGATGGTCTTTGGGTGACGGTGGTGGCAAAGTGTCAAGAGACCTACACACTGCCAGCTGTATAAAATGAGAGCACAGAGAACTACATAAAACACACAATACTGCCGGACAGTGATGGTGCACGCCTTTAATCCCAGCACTCGGGAGGCAGAGGCAGGTGGATCTCTGTGAGTCCAAGGCCAGCCTGGTCTACAAGAGCTAGTTCCAGGACAGGCTTCAAAAGCTACAGAGAAACCCTGTCTTGAAAAACCAAAAAAAAAAAAAAAAAAAAAACACACACACAATACTTCATAGTAAAATTAAAAACTACACTATTGGTTTATATATTTACTATATAATGCTTTTCATTGTTAAATTTTATTTTAAAAATTACAAATTTCATAATTATTGTAGAGTATATGACTTCTACATATGAAACAAAATACGATGTTAGCAGCAGCCTCATACGCTTCGGGACTTACTATATTTCTTGAATGTACTGGGACAATAATTGAGAAACTGACCTATAGGGTCTAATGACACATGTCTCAAGACACATCTCTATCATTCAGTGATAGGTAATTGGGAAAGAATGATTTACAGAATACACGAGTCCAAGAATGTAGGAGCGTAAAAATGCCAATAATTTCCCAAAACTCCTGTAAAATTTTTTTGCCATTGATAATTTTTAGATTAGATAACTTTTTAAAGTTTCCTAATAAAGATGGTAGGTCTTACCTTGACCAGTCTACTTGTGAAGCAGTTCCTAGCTGGCAGGAGAGCTGAAGTGGACTTAGAATAGAGAAGTGGAGATGGGCTGAGACAAGATGACAAGGACTCACTCTAGGAAATGGTTGTGGCAAAGAAACCAGATAGAGAAAGGAATAGTAAAATCTGAGTTAAAGGAAATGAGAGAAATAAAGGAAACTTTAAAATAGCAAGTACGTAAGCAGCTATCATGGGGTTTAGATGATAAATACAACAAATTTATTATGAAATCACTTATTGTAAGAGCCACCCACAAGTTCTTTTTTTTTTTAATTTATTTACTATGTATACAACATTATGCCTCCATCTATGCCCATACGCCAGAAGAGGGCACCAGATCTCATTACAGATGGTTGTGAGCCACCATGTGGTTGCTAGGAATTGAACTCATGACCTCTGGAAGAGCAGCCAGTGCTCTTAACCTCTGAGCCATCTCTCCAGCCCCCACCCACAAGTTCTTGAACACAAACCATCTATTGGAAAAAGGACACATGGGGCTCAGAGCACAGCTCAATGGTTGAGTGCATGCTTAGCATGTGTGAGGTCCTGGGTTCAGTTCCCAGCACCAAGAAAAAGAAAACAAAAAATAAAATTCTATTTGATTATATAAAAATAATAAAATCACTTTAGAAATATACTTACTAGAGGATCCTAGACATTTTCCAGAACTTAGTACACACTCTTCAGCTTTGGCTGTCTTAGAACTCACTCTGTAGACCAGGCTGGCCTTGAACTCACAGAGATCTGCCTGCCTCTGCCTCGCAAGTGTTGGGATTAAAGACATCCCTGGCTAAGCTTTCATCCACAAAAATGAATCTCAGGAGTAAATTACACATTTCATAAAGCAAAATAAGTAATCATTGCTGAACTTTCTTTTTTTGTTGTTTTTTGTTTGTTTGTTTGTTTTTTCGAGACAGGGTTTCTCTGTAGCTTTGGAGCTTGTCCTGGAACTAGCTCCTGTAGACCAGGCTGGCCTCGAACTCACAAAGATCTGCCTGCCTCTGTCTCCCGAGTGCTGGGATTAAAGGCGTGTGCCACCACCGCCCGGCTGTTTTGTTTTTTGAGACAGGGTTTCTCTGTAGCTTTGGAGCCTGTCCTGGAACTCACTCTGTAGACCAGGCTGGTCTTGAACTCACAGGGATCTACCTGCCACTGCCTCCAGAGTGCTAGGATTAAAGGCGTGCACCATTACCGCCTGGCTAACAAATCTATCTTCATTAATATCTTGCTTCCTACTCTGAAAAAAAAAAATCACAAAAGGTTTTAGGCTGGGCACTGAATTTTTAATTCCAGACTTTTGGGAGGCAGAGGAAGAAGACTGAAGAATTTGAAGTCATCCTTGGATAGTGAGTTCAAGGCTAGCCTGAACTACATTAAGATACTGCCTCAAAAAAAAAAAAAAAACCAACCTCAAAAAACAAACAAACAAAAAAAACAGGAGTTCAAAATTCTGATAAAAGCCATTAGACATTATTTTAATCAGATAGCCATTGATCAATACGTTAACAATTTCTACTCTCTAAACATTAGTCTACTGAGCCTTTATGAATGGCTCTCCTGGATCTTCTTCCTTGTGTCTTCTTCCCCAAAGCACACTTAAAAGTCATTATCCATTAAATTTTCTTATCTTACATCTTTCTCTTCCAGCTGTGGAAGGTGGGAAAGCAAACTTCAAGACTCATTGCCACCTACATGGTATTTTCCTAATTTCCACCTCACCAGAGAACAGCAAGAACTGCTTCTTTCTCTATGCAGCACGCCTATCTCTGTCTGTTTATGTGTTGCCAGAAACGGAAATCACTCTTTAAAAACTGACTTGAGGGCTGGAGGGATGGCTCAGAGGATAAGAGCACTCACTGCCTGCTCTTCCAGAGGTCCTGAGTTCAATTCCCAGCAACCACATGGTGGCTAACAACCATCTGTAATGAGACCTGTCACCCTCTTCTGGCATACAGGCCTACACGGAGGCAGAATGTTGTATACATAATAAATAAATAAATCTTTTAAAAAAAACAAACCTGACTTGAAACCAAAAACAAAAGCTGTAATCTTTTTAAAGGTTCTTCCATAATTTCTTTTACCAAAAATAAAGATCTGCTTCAATGTCCTTCAATCAATCAAGGTAAATAACTTAAATTCCTTCATGATAATCAAAAATTGGAGTTAAATACTGTAATCATATTTGATCATGTACTTTAAACTCAACTCACCCAAAGGCTGATCAGTTGTTTCTTCTTTATTGTCTGTACAAAGATAAAAGAGCAAACAGATGCTGTTATTCATGGTATATCTTCAGAGCTAATGAGATAAAAGCAATGAATACAGACAGCAGGATATCATTAAAATATAATAAATATAGTAGAGTAGATGTCACAGAGGCTAGAAAAAGGTGCGGAGACAAAGGGTAAACAAGAGGGCACAAAAACAGAAGAAGGGAAGTAGATTTAATGTTATATGGCATAATAGGGCAACTATATCTCTATCAATTATGAATTGAAAAATAAGTAAAGGAGAAGCTCTTGAAGGCTCTCAGCACACAGATGCATAACATTTAAGTAGATAAAAAGGCTAATTACTGGACTGGCTCATTCTATGCTGTCTATATGTATCAGGCCACAATATGGTACTTCATAAATAATTATAAGAAATAATTTAAAAGGAAAAATACAGAATATTGTTATTAATAGCTAATTTATAATTAAAACATTTTTTGACAAAATATATGAGCTTATCACTATCATACATAGAATGAAATCACATTCACTTTCCAGTACCACTAGGAAGCAACACAAAGAAAGATGAGGTTCAGTTCTCTATGAGCCCACTATTTGAGGAAAGGGAGTTTACTTGTACATTTAATAATATTGATGCTGTGGGAGCCCACTACAAGCTTTATCATACATTTGTTGTCTTTAAACTCAAGGTTTGGTTTCTTTGAATCTTGGAAAATAAGGAAAAGCAGGTCTGGAAAATGTTAAAAACTTAGTGGTGGGTATATGCTAAAGTTTTCATGAAGTAATTTTACAACTTTTTAAAAAAATATTTATTTATTTATTATGTATACAATATTCTGTCTGTGTGTATGCCTGCAGGCCAGAAGAGGGCACCAGATCCCATTACGGATGGTTGTGAGCCACCATGTGGTTGCCGGGAATTGAACTCAGGACCTTTGGAAGAGCAGGCAATGCTCTTAACCTCTGAGCCATCTCTCCAGCCCAATTTTACAACTTTTTAAAAGGGGAAGATATAGCAGATATTTTAGGGAGAGGGATTCTATCAACACCAAGAAATGATTACTAGGATGTTTTCAATCAGTCTTTAGTTTGGGACACTTGAAGCAATTCTTTCTGAACTTCACATGAATTTGAAGTTACTACAGCAAAGATGATCTATTGGTCACGGCGGCTTTATTTTGCCTAATATGCTTACATACTGTCAGTAGAATCCAGACAGAACTTAATAACCTTATGCCTTCTTAATGCATTTCTGTGTGATTTGATTAAATCTATTCATGGACTCTATTCCTGTCTTTCAAAATGCCCACAGCTTATATTGACATCCTCTTTCTTTATATGATCCTCATTACTGAAATGTCCTTGTCCCTGGTGATAGCTTTCTCTTTAGTTTAGCTTGTTCAGAAATTTGTTCTGATCAAAACTTGCCTAGAAACTATCACTGTTAGTCTCTTAATAGTTATAGACAATTTATCTGTCCACTGCCAACTCTCTCCACTAATTGCCTTTCATCAGGGGAAGGCACCTGCTCAACCACTCTGACAGTTTGGAATGTCATGTGTCACTCTATCAATGTCCATCCAGTCTTCCACATTAAAAGCAATGCACTTCTTTCTATAAGGAGCAACATAAAAGGATTTTAAAAAAGCATCAAAGCTCGATGGTGTAGTTAGCACTTGGCAATGCATATACAAGACTCTGGGTTTGATCCCCAGTAACACACAACAACAACAAAATTGTTCATCTTTTTTACATATTTGTTTGTTTTGTGTGGGGGACCATGGTACATGTGGCCGTCAGAGGAAAATGTGAAAGAATTGGTTTTTTTCTCCCACCATGTGGGCTCTAAGGGTCAAACACAAGTAATCAAGTATGGCCATAGGTAATCTTCCTCATTCACCTATACTGTCAGTTCAAGCATTGATATTTTATTGTTACCCAAAATACTTTTTCAACCCTTATGGTCTTATATTCAATAATATTTTTGTACTTTACTTGCTTTAAATTGAACTTCATGTAAGTAGCAGTAGCCTAAGAATGCAGGCAAAAATGTCTATTATACCTTTACTGTATCAAACTTACCAACCTAAAACAAAACTTTGTAATACTTACCAGGACGCCCAAAATTATTTAATTCATCTACGAATAGAGTAAAGAGAAAACAGATTAATTTTAAATAATCTAATAGCCAACAATCACAAATAATAGAACGAAGAGAAGCAGTTTATGAACTGTTAGATCATGTTACAGTGCTTTATTAGTTTAGAACTTTTCAAAGTTAAATGAAGAAGCTATAAAAATAGGGAATAGGTAAGAATACTGCTGTTAAACCACGCAGGACTTTGAAACTGCTCCACTTTCCCTAAATTACAAAAACCTAAATAATTAAACTCATTTATAATTTGTTCAAGTTTTAGATATTTTTTTCATAAATTATGTTTCAAGAAAAAAACAAACAAAACCTTTAACTTTAAAATACCAGGAAACTGGATGAACTATTGTGGGCTATTGCAGAGGAGGGTTCCTGTATATGCTAAACCTAGTTTCCCTATTATTAACATTTTATGCTAGTATGTTACATGTATCACAACTAATGAACCACTTATGTTTTTCCCCCAAGACCTATTTAAGATACCACAAGCATTTACTGTGTCTTCTTAAGACACTCTCGGTTGTGACAGTTGCTCAGACATTCCTTGTTTTTAATGATAAGACATTCCTTTTTTTAATGGCCATTTCCATTTTGAGCAGCAGAATGTTCTCCAATTGGGATTTGTGGGTTTTTTTGCTTGTTTGTTTTTTAAGTTAGACCAAGGTATGGTATACTTTTTGGGGAAGCAGAACAGCTTCAGAATTAGCTTTCATCTTCCATACACTTTTCATAAAGAATAGATAATCTGATCACAAGTCTATGACATAAAGTCATCATTGGTTTTTTACTTATTAAACTTTATGAAGACAAAAATGAACATGAAATAAGTTGCAAGTAATACAGGATTCATAAAGTATTATATGGGAATATATTATTTGGTTTATTTGCTTGAGATGATGTCTTGGTACATAGCCCAGGTTATCCTTAAATCACAATCTTCCCACCTTAGTATTCCCTGTCCTGGGATCACAGTCACATCACTTTGCTAAGGCTGGTATTTTCATACTACATAAAATCAGCTTAACAGGGAGTGGTATCAACTTGTTCACACAATATGTACAATTTTTGCTGTTTTTTGTCTTACAGCATAGACTAGTTTCTACATAGGTAGGTTAGCACCTTACTCTACCTCTTTTCAGTAAGGATGTTTCATACAACTGCAATAGCTGGATGTTTCTGTCATATTCTTGCCTTCCATCTTTGATGCCTTTCTTTTGGCCCCCTAAACAACTGTTTAAAGTTTGCATGGTCTCACTACCCTAAACCACAGGTGAGCCTCACCTCTTCAACTATACCCCTTGTTCTAATAATATTCTTACAAAATACACAAGATGGAATAGGAGTCATCCATCATGTACTCTACATTAAAATAAGATGTAAATGGAGGATACTGTCCATAGTAAATAACAATCTATCAACTATGAAAAAAAAGAGTTGGAACTGATGTTTTCCATCTGAAGATTTTAGAGCAACTCTAGCTACATTGTTATCTCTGTGTTCTAAATAGTTATTTGAAAATTATTAATTGATCTCATCACTGAAAAAACTGAATGGTGAGCTGTACAATTAACAATTACAGAAATAGCAGAGCAGGGTAACAATCACATGCTCACTCTGAAGCCAAACAGCAGGTGCTCTTTTATATTTATTTTTTAAAGGTCTCCTATATGTTAAGAAGAGTAAAGAAACAAACATACATGCAATTAGGCAAAAAATGTAAGAGATAAAAGTCTGGTTAAGATTTCTCTACATGGCTTCCCTTCTGTAAGATTAACAGATGTGTGATTAGAACTTATTTATAGGAGAATTCTGATTCAAAACTCTGCATTAGGATCAAAACAGTAATAGAGATGAATGACAGGAAAACCAGGAAATGTATGATTGACTATTACTATCTTACTTGACCCAAGTAGAAACTAAGAAAGACTATGTAATAGTTCAAAGCAGCAATTGAAAAAATACTTAGCTATCCACAAACCTAATTTTGCAAATCAATGTGATAGTACACTAAGGGGAGGTAACCTAAGTTTTAATATTGACTTATAATAATTTAAGTAAAATGTTTTAGTTAACTGAAACAAGTTAGAAGTTTATACTAAAATAGATTTTCAGTTCTCTTTCCATAGTCAAAGTGGCATATAAATTAATCTAAAAAAATTGCAGTTTTGAAAATCCTTATCAATATTATTTTCGGTATTTAATGTTTGAGAAAAATGTATCCAATGATCTATTCATCATGAAATTTTTATAGAAATTATATTTGCTTTTAAAGGGCATCTTAAGATAAATAAATAAGTAAAATAATCGAAACAAATATTGATGACAATATTTTAAATAAATTTTAAGATTAAAAATTAACATTGAATTGCAAATATTCACTCTTTCTAACGCTATGGAGGAGCTCCAGGCCTTATGTGCAATAGGAAGTCAGCTGAAGATTACTTTAGAAGTATCTGTTCAATAGTGTCGAAGAAGATTTACATAACCTTAAGGAATAAGACACAGTATCCTTCAATCAAAATGGCTTATTAGAGCCAGTATTTTTTCCATCACTGCACTCAGTAATCTAGGACACTGCACCTCTTCCCAGAGTAACCAGCATGCAGGAGACCAAAGGATTATACTACCTTCGGTGCACTCCACTGCCTCATCTGTTCTTCCTTATGTTAGAGAAAACAAATTTGAATATATTGTAACTCATAATCTTAGGAAGGGGAGTCACTAAGTAAACACAGATAAACATCACAGAATTGTTGTCAAAGCAACACATGCATCAATATTTCCTACTATTGAAAATGTCACTATAAATGCATTCAATATAAATAGAACTTCAAAATCACATAATTCACAATAGTGAATACTGACCAATAATTATTTTTCATTTATGTGTCTCTGACTTTTTATTTTTCATTTAAAATCTTTTTCACCAAATCAACCTTTAACTAATTCAGAGCTATAAGGAATACATTTTGACACAAATATTTAAGATAAATTGTAATATTAAAAATAACTAAAATGAGCTAAACAAAATAATTTTTCAGTTTTTTGTTTTGCTCTTTGTATATAACTTAGGAGAATTAACTTAGTATAAAGTCTCTAGAATTTATATATAAACAAATTAACTCCTTATATGTGATATGTTATTAACTGGCATTGAACAAAAAGTAGTAAGAGTTTCTATTGTTTAAGCACTCCAGTGTACACAGCTTATGTTATGTCTTCTGTGCCAGAACTCCAATACTGCTTACCTATGATGATTTCCACCTTCTTACTATCTTGACTGTCTTGATCATTGTATACATGACACCAGTAGGTTCCTTCATGTTCTAGATCCACATATGGAACCTGTATCAATATCAGAACACATATTTCCCTTCAACTTTAATTTAAAAATTGCTTAAAATAAGTCATTTATATTTATAAAATTTCCCAAATACAGATTTCAAAAAATTTATACATCCTTAGATTATTTTCATTCATTAAGCTAAGTAATAGCAAGCAAATTATAAAATGATTCTAACAGTGCAGTTTGGTGCAGTAATATTTGACATCTTATTCCGAAGCTTGGGTTGAAATCTAGTCCTGATGCAAATACAAGAAACTAATTAATACTGAAACAAAGCACTTGAACTAAAAGTACTGAAAACATTCCAAAGAGCATGAGTTTAAGCGGTCCCTTTATATCTTAATGGTATCATTTATTTTATAGATTAATCCATCCCTCCCACTCCCTAAAAAACCAACTGCCTACCACGTAATGCTTTTTTGTTTCATGTGTTAATGGTGATTCATTTTTGAACCACTGGTAGTGAGGCATAGGGCTTCCAATAGCAACACACTGCAAAACCAATGTGCTGCCTGGCATCAGCTTTTGGGACCTTGGTTCAACACAGATTTGCAACTTGGATTCTGAGACACCATCCACACTTCCTTAAATTAAAAGAAAAAAAAAAAACTCTGGGTTAAACATAAAACCAAAAATTTCCTACAATTTAAACAAAGATATATCTAAGTCTATCCTTTAGTTTTTATAATCATTAAAACCATACTTAAAGTATATTTTCATCAAACTCCATAAATGTTAACAGATGTTCTGAAGAGAAAAGAATACTGTGGTGAACAAAAACAGTTTAGAAATTCTGGGCTAACAGGTGGGGATACTCAAGAAAGGAGGAATAAGGGGAGGAATTAAGATTGAATTATAGCTGCCACATGTAAAGGTACAGGGCCATGAACGTCAACAACTTCAAGTTCAGCATCAGAATGAGAAGGGGCTATGTCATCTTAAGAGACTGACACAGAAAATGACAATCAAACCATGTGGCATTAACTCTTAACGACTCAGGCATGAGAGTTATACTCTGAAGCTATTTTAAAATAAACATTTAAATAAAATAAAGTGATCCACTAACCAATATGCAACTTCACTTATCACGTACCCTGGAAGCTTTCTGTTACTTCTGTCACATCACAAACGTCTAGCTGTGACCATTCACTAAATTCAAAGGTGGAATTGTTGTTAACTCGGCAGACATAAAAGCCTGCATCTTTTACATGCACTGTGTTAAAAATAAGTTCTGATGAATTTCCATATGGGATCTGCAAAAGAATCAACAAGTGAGCATAAGTGAAGGATTCATCAAAAATTCAGCTTATAATACATGCTGTGTAAAAATCTGATTTCATTACAGACCTTTGAAAAGTATGTTTCTTTTTTTTTCCTTCAAGTTCTAAAATGTGCTAGTTAAAGGAGTAAAAAGTATGATTTTGAGGACTGGAGTATTAGAAACAAAGTTCTTAACAAATCCATTCAACAGTAAGGTTAGTTGTCCCTCAGATCTTACAGGAGCTCACTGAACCTGTCTGTTCAGTCATTAAAATAGTACACTTATTTATACAACTGTCACTTTTATATATATAATGCATATAATGCAGTAAACACTACAGTGGCATGAAGGGAACAAATTGGCTATATTTTCATTTCTGGTCAAATAGCTATGAATGTGTGCATAAACTATTTTACCTTGGGACTTCACTTTCTCATCTATGAGACAGACAGGCTGCTCAACAAAACCATACCCAGCTATCTTTCAAGGTTTTGGCTTCATGGAAGCATGGACGTGAAAGGAAGAAATGTCCATAACATGTTTTTTTCACTTTGGTCAGAACCTGAAGCAATAGTTAGTGTTCTCTTCATGCTACTCTCGGATCAGAATAAATCTATCACAAATTCTCTGTTTTATGGTCATAAAGAAGACTTTCACAACTATATGAAGAAATACAAAACTTCCCTAGCCTACCCTTGTTCTTCTAGAGTAATTTTTTGAGTATGTAATTTTTTGAGCAAGTCTATTTGTTTTGAGACAGGGTCTTATAATGTAGCTCTGGCACCCTTGAACTCATAAAGATCCATCTGCCTTTCTGCCCCCCAACTACTGGAATTAAAGGTGTGGTCCAACCATCTAGAAACTCTTGTCTTTTATGAAGAAACACACTTGATTTTTTCATAGTTTCTCATAAGTTAGACATATAAGCATCTTACTTTACCAACTTAAAAACTGCTTAATTTGTAGGTTTCTCCACGCATAAAAATAGTTTTTCAAAATATTTTACACTTATTTATTGTGTGTATGTGCATGCATGTGCATGTATCACAAGTCATGTTATGATGGTCAGACGATGACTTTTGGGAATTAATCTCTTTTTTATCACGTGAGTCCTAGGGATAAAACTCAGATCATCAGTCTTGTCAGCAAGTCTTTTCCCAATGAGCCATCATGTAGACCCATGTTTCTCTACTGCTAATCTATCTATCTATCTATCTATCTATCTATCTATCTATCTATCTATCTATCTATCTCCATCCACCCACCCACCCACTCATCCATCTATCTATCTATCGAGACAAGGTTTCTCTATAAACCCCGGCTATCCTGGAATTCACTATGTAGACCAGGGTAATCAGGATAGTCTCAAACACAGAGCTCTACCTGCCTTTGCCTCTGGAGACCTGAGATTAAAGGCATGAACCATTCATATTTTTTTTTAAAATTTGAAGATACATTTTTATTTCATTGTATATGCTCTTGCCTATATTTGTATATGTGCACCATAAGCACACAGTGCCTGCAGAGGCCAGAAGAGGCTATCAGATCTCCTGGAACTGAGTTGTGGACAGTTGTAACCTATCAAATTAGTGCTAGAAATCATACCTGGTTCTTCGGGAAGAACAAGTGCTCTTAACTGCTGAGTCACTTCCAGTCCCTACTAATCCATGTTATTTGCTATTTGCAAGACCCAAGCACAGATTTTAAGAGGGAAAGTTTTTCTTTCCCAATAATCCCATCTTCTCTAAAATTGTTCCTGTATTTTTTTTCTTGGCTTCAGTATGTGTTTTTTCCCTTTATCAAATCATTTTCAAAAACATCCTCTAAGTCCTTTGTATCATAAATCAGCCAACAAACATTCTTTTGTTTATATCCTCTTCTTGGCAGCACTGAAGAAGCTGGCCACCCCTATCTTCTTGAAAGACTTTGCTTTTTTTTACTCTTTTAACTCTCTTGACTGAGCCATATTTTAATTTCATTCATTATAGACTCTCACTATTGTCTGTCAGGATATCCAAACTGCCCATGTGATTCCCTTGCACACATAACAGGCATGGTCTAAAGTCACACTCTTATTTTCCCTCCTAGACAAAGACCTTACCAGTCTTCTCTAAAACAAAAACAAACAAACAAAACTTACAGAGTAATCATGGCTAAGATATTCAAGAGGAAAAGCTAGAGTCTCCTCCTTAGGTTTTTTTGCTTCCTCTTGCTCCACACTGATCTGTCGGTCTGGTTCAGCATACTCTCGGAACACAGCCTAAAGCATGCCCTGGGATCTCACTGTCATGAATTCACCAAGACTACACTACAGCTATTTCTCAGCAGCACAGACAATAGATACCTGGTTGTCTTGATGTTCTCTGCCTTCTTCAAGCAGAGAGCCTGTATGTACAAAGGCCATCAATCCTTTGTTTAAAGACTGCTGGCTCCTCACATCCTGTGACCATGCTGCTTATGCTCCTCCTAGCTCTGAGCTCATAAAGAGACCGCCATCTCTTTCTCCCCCAGATGTAGATTCTTTGGGGGAAGAGACATTATGTGTCACTGTTCCATTTTATCATGGCTTGGCACAAAACAGGTGCCCACAAAAATCTCCTAAAACAGTCCAACTCCATTACAGCTCTTTAAATTCAAGATGTATTCCACATTTCCTATATTCCTAACTTCTTCCAGTCATGATGTATTTTATAATTATAAACTTCATGTAGTAAGTTTTTCTCTATTTCTTCAAAAAAATCATTAAAATAAAAACAACTAGAAAAAACATGATAAAATACCTTTAGTTACCATCTCTCAATGGCTAGATACATGTAGAATCTCACAACCTTGGTGACAGGAATTCACACAACCAGGAATGGTAACTAGGGGCCAACACAGACTTAACCTAGTACTAAATGTCTATGTAATCATTTTACTATACCCCATAGCTGCTCTGTCTTATTTTTATGTAGGGAAAAATGTAGAAAACCATAAATTTTTCTATAAAATAACAATCTGTTGCAAACAACTATTAGAACTGTTAGGCCTCCCGGATCTCACTTTTCAGCACTCTGAGGTAGGCCCCATTCTGTCTCAGCCCATATGCTGCAGGGCTCCTCAAGAAGTCCTGAGCTGCTAGGCTTCCCAGTTCTCTGAGTTGCCATTTGTCTGACATCACACTTAACTCCTCCAGAATCTGACTTCTCTTCACTGCCAGGCTGCCTGACTACTCTAGGATCTCATGTCTTTATGCCTCTTGCTAGGCCCATTCCTTCCCTCACATAGGCCATCCTGCTCCTCTGAGAACACGTTTCCTTGTACCATTAGGTAGACCCTGTTCCTACAGCCTTCAATATAAGTCCCACAAAGGAAAGGGTATTAACCCTCTTACAATTTACAATAGCCTCTCCTGAACACTGTACAAACCTCCACTGCAAGAAGAAATGTGACTTGAAAAGAAAACTCAATCAACAAACTATTTCGGATGCACAAGTCCCAGGGCAGAAACAAAAGTAACATACATACAAAAATCATGACAATATGTCACCTCCTAAGGTTACTAACCCTGTAAGAATGACTTGGAAGAACTACCAGATGTAGAATTCAAAAGATTATAATTAATTCAAACAAGTAGAATTCAAAAGATTTTAATTATGTTCAAACAACTCAGAAGATATGAAAATATTTCAGAAGAATAAAAGCAAAAAGATGAGGGAAATGAGGAAGTCAAGGTAGACTTGCTGAAGAAAACCCAAACTGAAATCATGTTGAAAATAAAAAATAATAATCAATAAGCCTAATAAAAACCTCAACAAAAAGCTTAATCAATATAATGGATCATGAGGAAAACAGTGTCAGAGATGGAAGACTTGTATTACTCAGTAAAGGTGAATAATAAACTTTTTTTTTTTTTTAAAAAGTATGGAACACTGGAGAACTTTGAGAAGACACAGCCTTAGAGATATGAGCACTGAGAAAGGAGAATGCCACACCAAAGGCATGGAGAATATTTTCAATAAAATAACAAAAAAAAGTTTCCAAACCTAAAGAAAGAACTGCACATTCAGGCATAAAAGGCTTATAAAATACCAAATAGAGATGACCAGGAAAGAAAATCCCCATGACATAATTATAGTTAAAATACAAAAAGCAGAGAATAAAGAAAGGGCACTGAAAGCTGAAAGACAGAAGGGTCAGTCACTTATAAAGACAGGCCTATCAGAATAACACCTAGATTGTTCAATAAAAACTTTTATAGCCAGAAGTACCTGGAAAAATGTATATGAAGTTCTAAAAGACCTCAACTGCCGACTCAGACTATTAAACCCAACACAACTATCTATTAAAACTACAAAAGAGAAAAATTTTTAAAATAAAAACAAGATAAAAGGAATTTATGACCATCAAGCCAGTTTTACAAAAAAAAAAAAACAAAAACAAAAAACAAGATAAAAGGAATTTATGATCATCAAGCCAGTTCTACAGAGGGTACCAGAAGGAATACTTTGGATTTAAGAGAAGGATAAACAAAGTCAAGGGGCCATAGGGAATAAACACTACCAAGAAAGCACAAAGAGGGGTAAGGGATGGGGAAATTGAGGGGTGGTGGAAGGCCTAACCAAAATGAAGGATGCATGAAAAAGCTATATGGAAACCTATGATCTTCCAATCTGCCCTACAGGCAACATAGCTTTTTTTCTATGTTTGGAAGGGAGGGGACACTAAAATTTTTATTTAATAACATTACACCTTCTGGGTGTGGCTTTACCCACCTACATTAGTGAAATAGTCAGGTATGATGGCTCACACTTTAATCCCAGCACTCAGGAAGTGAAGCAGCAGTATCCCACAAATTCAAGATTGGTCTGGGTTCCACAGTTCCAAGGTAGCTTGTGCTACAGAATAAGATCTTGCCTCCAACCAACTAAACAATAAACCTAAGTAGAATTAAAAGACATTTTAAAATTACCTCCTTATTCATTTTGAACCATTGATATTGTACAAAAGGATGTCCAGTTGCCCGACAACACAGTTTTACAAACTGTCCAGCCAAAACTGCCTTTGATTCTGGGTTTACAGTGATCTTTAATCCTAAAAAAAAAAAAAAATAAGAAAAAAAGTAAAGTCACAAAGGAGGTTTTCCTTGCTTATATACACAAAACAACAAAGAAATATTCATCTTTGTCATAAATCATATATTTACTTCTCCTCTATCAGTATGTATTCTTCAGCTGAAAACTTTGTAAAACCACAAGAAAAAAATCTGCAAAAGACTTTGATATACTCTATTTCTCCATGGTTAGGAAGGGAAATTAATTGCCACATTTCTCTAATTTTTAGAAATACTTTCCCCCAAACTCTAACATTTCTGAGATCAGGATGCACCTTTTAAGACACCTGCTAGACAGACATCGCAGTGCAGTTCTCAATGCCAGCTCATACAAATACCTGGTCGTAAATGTTCATATGGTCAGTACTTTTAACTAAGTAGTGTGCGAGTTAGTTTTTTCTAAGAAGTTGAGCTGGTGCATAACTAGAAGCATCACCCCTACTGACTAGTGTTCATAGTACTGGAAAGGGCTCTGAATATAGCAAAGAAGAAAGAAAATCTTCAACATCTCCCAGCTGCAAATGGTGCAATGTACACCAATGATCTGCCTGCAAGATATAATGGTGCAATAGTGGCACAAATGTCATTGGAGTAACCAACCGATTTTGATTGGCTTTAAAGCCTACTCCATGAGATGGGATCTGTAACTGCCAACTGCTAAAATGACAAAGAACCCGAGACTAGATTAAGTCATGGGGAAACCTACTACTATTATTCTACAAAACAAAGCAATAAAATGATGCTCCTAATGACATATTACTATACCCAGAATACTGCTCAACCCTCATCAGAGAAGCTTCTTCTTGCAGTAGATGGAAATTAACACAGAAACCTAAAAGTGGGCAATGTGCAGAGTGAGAGACTTTGGAACATGCAGTCTTAAATGAGATATCTTCACAAAGCCTTCCCCTCAAGGTCCAGGGTTCTATGCAAAAGGAGGTGGAAAGACTGTAAGAGCCAGGGGTGGTAGATACTCCAAGGAAGCAGTGTCTTCCAAATACAGAAGGGCTGTGCACATATAAACTCAAAGACACTGTGACAGCATACATAAGACCTGCACAAATTCAAACCATATAAAATTCCAGCACATATCAGGAAGGGAAGTGGGCACAGAGCACCATCCTTAACCAAGAAGCTATTTGTAATTGATGCCTTTGGCAAAGAGAAAATCAGTTTTTTCAGTGGAGTATGCTATATACACACTGGGCATATCAACTACACTCTAGGGCAGGTCCCGTGTCCAGGAGTAGTTGGTCAGGTTTGTGTGTGTATGTGTGTCATTTGTTTCATTTTTTGTCTTATTTGTTGTTTGTTTTCAGTTTGCTTTTTATTTTGTGGTTTACTGTTGGAGATAAAGAAAACATGGAGTTGCATGGATAGGGAGGTAAGTAGGATCTGAGAGGAGCTGGAGGTGGGGAAATATGATCAAAATATACTGTGTAAAATTTTTTAAAAATCTGTTTAGATTATTATTTTTATGTGTATGTAAACATGTATGTGAGTATGGAGACTGTACATATGTGTTTGCAGAAGTATGCACCTGTGATGAATACCAAGTACATTGAAATGAGAAGCAGTTTTACAAATAATTCAAGAAGACCAGATCTAGAGTAAAGTAGTCAAGCTATGTGCTGTGGAAAAACCCAATGAGAGAGGTAGCAGAAGGGGACACCTCACTCCAAGGGGCTCCTTTAGAAACTGTTATTAGAGCTGGGCGGTGGTGGTACACGCCTTTAATACCAGCACTCAGGAGGCAGAGGCAGGCGGATCTCTGAGTTCAAGGCCAGCCTGGTCTACAAGAGCTAGTTCCAGGACAGGCTTCAAAGCTACAGAAAAACCAGAGAGAGAGAGAGAGAGAGAGAGAGAAACTGGTATTAGGTACAAGAACTTAAGAGTACAAGTTTCAGGATGAACTTGTATTTATCTTCAACTTCATGCTAGTGCCACTGGAAGTGACTCCCAGCTCTGCCTTAGCTACTTTTAGCTTTCAGAATAAATAAAAAGATAAAAAGGAATTTTAGTTAGCTTCTCAAAAGACAGGGACTGTGGTATAGTTAGCTATCGCTTAGGAGCTATCTCTGGCTACAGTTCCATAACAATTGAATGGGATATGGCAAAATCAGACTAAAGTTCTTCCTTGAACCAAAATGCATCTAGTTTCTCCTTCTTGCATTTGGACCTTAAAGGTCTGGTAAGATGCCACAGCATCTTCTACAGAACACCTTACCCTAACATGCCTCTCTGCAAGGACTGTCAGAGAAAAACATGGCTTTCTCTGGAAAGGAACTAATGCTTTTTGTAAAATGGCATTAAGTACAAAACAGAGAAAATACTAGCACACTCTACTTCTTCAGTAAGATTTAAGAATGCAATGTATTAAAAAGGAAAGCAGGAGATCAGATAAACTTACACACACACACACACACACTTTTTTTGAGACAGGGTCTTACTACGTAGCTCCAGCTGTCCTAGAACCAGGCCGGCTTTGAACTTAGGAATCTGTCTCTTCCTTCCAAGTTCTCAGATTAAAGATGTACGCTACTACATCTGGTTTATAATTCAAAGACCTTCTAATAGGCAGAAATGATTGCCTTGTTCATCTCTGAATTCATATACTTAATGCCTGAAACTGTGAAGATAATGGAATACAAGAAGTGTTCAATGAATAATTCTGAGTAAAGTCACAAATTAAACTGATTTTTGTCAGAGCTTATCTTTTTCTTATGATAGTCTTATTCTCAAATTTGCTATTAAAACATAAAAGATAGTTCTATAATTATTTTTTGTCTGTCTAAGAAAGAGAATTACCCTGTAGCTAAAGCGTGCCTGGACTAACTACATAGCCCAGGCTAACCTTAAACTCATGGTGCTCCTCTTACTTCAGCTTCCTGACTGATGAATTACAGTTATATTACTGAAAAGGAGAATAAGATACAAAAGTTATATTTATTTCTCAGAAAGGCTTAGATTTTCGGAGGCTTTGGTGTTCTATAAAGCATGAGAAATTAGTAGACAGCACAGTGCATTAAGTTAGTAGATTTCAATCCTTACAACTCCTGAGTACCTATTAATTGAAGTACTGAGTATATAAAAATTTTTAAATGCTCCTTTAGGACATTCACTGTTTAGAGATGGGCAATAATGGCACGTGGCATCTGCATTAGCAGTTCATTGCTCCTAACCCATAGGCTCCAGTTGAAGCCAAGCACTCAGTACTGTACACCTCAAAAGAAGGTATGCAAGGGTATAAGAGGAAGGCTGGGAGTCCATGTTTCCTCCCTCATAATCTAGGACCCTTTGTATTTATAGTCAGCAGTCTGGTTACATCTCCAGGTCGGCTGCCTCTTTTTCTTATCCAGCAAGTCTATTTCTGTTTGGTGATCCATGTGGTTCCTGGAAAGCTGACTCAGCCTAAATTCATTCTTGGCTTTAAGCCAGGCATTTCAACACATTCCATATCCTTGGCTACAGTGAAAGTAAGGAACAAGCAAGTGAGCAAAACTAGTTAACTAGAATAAACCTACCTTTTTGCTTAGCATTCTGGGACAAAGATAAATGAGCTTAAGAACACCTGGCAGACATCCTGGGCTAGGTGAATGTCAGTTTTAGAAGGAAGTCAGTGCCAAGAAAGAGGAGGAAAAACATTGTACTTAGGGCTCTTCTCTTTCTCTTAGGAAGTCTTTTCCACTTCTGGGTGTTTCAGGTAGAAATAATAATTTACCCTCATCAATTTGAGCTTGGGTTTCTGGTAGGTGTAATTGACAATTTACCACTGTATCTTATTTCCTAATTTTTCATATTAAAAATATATCAGAGGGGCTAAAGAGATGGCTCGGTGCTCTTACAGAGGAGGCAGGTTCAGTGACCACAACTCACCATCAAGCAGTTCACAACTACCTATAACTTCTGCTCCAGCGGATCTTATGCCCTCTGGCCTCTAAGCACCTGCATGCATGTGGTGAGCACAAACTTATATAGACATTTGTACATATACATAAATAATTTAAAAATACATCTTAACCAGTTTGGCTATATAAGGAAACATTAATACACCAAAATTGTGGAAAATAGAGAACATCAAGTCCATAGTTTTCAGTCCTTCCATGCTTGACTGATTATTTGCTTCTAATGGAACATATGGCCAAATGGAATCCTGGAAAGGAGACTTGCACAGCTGCTGCCACTAGCAATGTTTGTTTATCTGAAACAGAATCTCACTATGTAGTCTAGGCTGGCCTGGAACTCTTGGTCTTCCTTTTAGTCTCTACAGTACTGGGAATACGGACATGGACTACCACACCTGGCCCAATCAAGTGACTTGATGAAAGGTCCTTCCTCTCTAATATCGCTGTAGTTGATCAACTTCACCTGCAGCTACATGGACAAACTGTTTTCTATTTTTTAAAGTAGCCCTCTCTCTAGCCTGTTTCCTATTTGTTTTGTTTTTAATTTTGTATTTCATTTTTATTTATGTGTGTTTGTGTCTCTGTGTATTTCAATGTATGCTATAGAAACCTCACATGTAAATACTTTAGCATGCATCTTTCTAGAATAGGAGAGTCTTGTACTGAACTATAATATTATTGCATAATTCTCTAATATTAAATATGTGGGTTACATCAAAATTTTAAAATAACTGCTTAAAATGTCTTATATAGCTTGCTTCTTGAACTATAATCCAACACTTTTGATGTTTTCCTTTGGTCTCAACTGGGGCGGGGAGAGGAATGATGCTCTATGCATTTATATTTTCTAAAAACACTGAACACAATTTACCTGGTTAAAAGATGTGTTTTTCTCTAAATTTGACTCCATGAATTTTTGAGGAACGTTCCCAAAGGAAAAAATAAAACAAAACAAAAACCATCTACCTGGGGGGTTGAGAAGCTGAAGAACCTCAGTGTGCTCCAAAGCCTGTAGGAAGTCGTTCAATTCTGTGACTGTACATCCTTTTTCACCCATTAGTTTCAGTAAACACAAGCTTGGGCTTCCTTCTGGCTCCAGTACCTTTAGAGAACACTGCTCCAGGTCTAGGCAACTGAAACAACAGATTTAATTCATGATATGCCTAATATGTAGCTGGACCATTATAGGTGGTAGGAAACTAATTACATGATGAAAACTAAGCCCCTTCATTCTCGTTTCTCTCCTCCAGCATTCCTTCCTCTTCTCCCCCTTAGCTTCTATAATTGAGTTTAAAAGTGTGAGAGAAATTTAGCTTTGAGGATAATCAAACTTTTATCCTTAAATTGAAAGTGAGGAAAAGACTAGAAAATTTCTTCACTCTATATACTTACTTACTTACTGAAACAGGGTCTTACTATGTAGCTCTGGCTGGCCTGGAACTTCATATAAAGATCAGCTGACCCTGAATTTAGAGAGCTACCTGCCTCTGCCTCCCAGCTGCTGAGTGTTAGGGCACTGCACCACCAGACCTCTGCACTCTTCCTTCTTTGGGGCTCTTTTTTTTTAATACAAAGAAAATATTTTTATTTGTGTATCAAATACTCTATGGTTAACAGTTGCAGTCAAAACACAAAAGGTTTGAAAAGCTATAGATGATAATGACTATTGGATTCAACCTCTTTTGATTATTTTATACAGCATTTCTGATAAACTTCCAGCTGAATCTTAAGCATGATATATGTTCATGTAACAAAATTACAGCTCCCTTAACTTTTTTAAAAAATGAAGTCGAGGCCGGGCGGTGGTGGCCCACGCCTTTAATCCCAGCACTCGGGAGGCAGAGGCAGGTGGATCTCTGTAAATTCAAGGCCAGCCTGATCTACAAGAGCTAGTTCCAGGGCAAGCTCCAAAACTACAGAGAAACCCTGTCTCAAAAAACAAAAAAAAACAAAAAAAAAAAGATGAAGTCGAATATGACTCAAATGAAGGGACTACCCAACTGGCAAGATGCTGCTGTCATCTGAAAGGAATATGCTCCTCATCCCATGAGGCCAAGAGACTGTAAATCATAGCATGAACAGATATAAACAGTGTGAGAAGTACTATGAACAGAGAAGCTATTGAATGCCTCAAAAATGATACTGGATAGGATAATCAATGTTATAAAGTTAGCAACTGGAAAAGTCATAAGAAGCTCTTGTCAAAGATCATATATTAGATATAAGTTACTAAGTTTTCAAATGAATAGGAGATTCATAAATACATGAGTGCAGTATACAAAATACACGTTTCATGATTCAGAAGTTTGCCAGGCACTGAGACTTGAAATTACATCAGATATAAACAAGGGATGTTCTAACTGATATAAAAAAGTTCAATGGCCAGAATTTTCCTTCTTAACAAATATCAAATTGAAGTTAGATATTTCTGTTCCAGAAAACAAGGTATAAAGCTAGAAGTAAGATTTTGTATATCTTTTGTTTTACTTATTTTCTGCATGGGTACTCTCTGGCTTTTGGCTAAGGTGATATGTATACTTAGCAACTTTTATTTTTCCTGTTTTAGTTATGTTCTTGTAAGAGTGTTTTGATGTGGTTTCTATAAACTTAAATATAGAATTTAAAGAACTTCTTTATCACTGAAGCAGCTGAAATTTTGTTTTTAAAAATTATTTTTAGGTCCTATAGAAATGGCTACAACCCCAACTTATTTACCAATATTTTGAAAGAAGCATTCTTACTGTTGTGTTTTGAGCAGGTTGGAATGGGAAGAAAAGGAGAACTCAAGCAACTACTAGAAAAAACTTGGTGAGATATGTAGGCTTTGCCTAGTGTGGCAGTGGATGCTGGATTCTAAATATATACTAAATACATAGCAGTCAGGATTTACTGACAAAGATAATGTATATACAAGTAAAGTCTGGAATGACTGGATTTTCTGGTCAACTGGAGAGATGCAGTAGTCACTCAGATACAGAGAACTAAGAGCAAGAGGTTTACTGGAAAGTACATACTAAGTATTGGACATGTTACATTTAAGATGCCTACTAGTCATTTAAGAGGAGACGGCAATAGCAATCTATATACATACATCTGGGGAAAGCAGACATACTTAATAGTTGTAATCAGTTTGACTGTATTTAAAACCATGAGTGAAGGATAACATCAGATTAGGTAGAAAAGCATTTAGAGATAAAAGCATGACTTCTAGCGCACTTCAAAATTCAGACTGAATAGATAGATAAGGGACATTTGCATTAATCTTTTAAATACATGTTTTCTTTTTTATCATGATCTGCTTGAGGGTAAGATTTCTGCAGCTAATGAGCATCTTCTACGCTGTAGACTAGCGGCAACAGATGTTTCCCCCTTGGTTCATGTTTCACAACATTACTTTCAAGCACTCTGCTTTAGGTATTTTAAAGCTTTCTGAAAGTTCTGCCAATCCTTGGAGTTCAGCTATTCCACTCACCACCAGTCAACATATGCTGACACTCTAAGACTATGTCTCAACTGGCAGCAAAGACATCTGATTTTAGTCAAGCATGGTGGTGCATACCTTTGATTCCTCCCTTAAATGTCTGATGTTAGAACAGTTTGAACACAATCAGGGTTTGAATGCAAGGCATTCCTACATGTCTCTGGTTATAGCAAACTAGACTACAAGCAAAGATTCAAACTAAATCAATAATCACCTGAAAACGTTTCTGATATTCCTATTCTCTGGAGATAGCTCTGAATGGACCCTCCCTGTGATTAATATTATTAAATTCTCATGTAGCTTAACTAAAAATATAAGGAGTGAAGGGGAACTGTGACGACAGGTTGACTGCGCATGGTGGCACTCAGAAAGCAGAGGCAAGTTTGAGGTCAGCCTGGTCTATGTAGTAAGACTTCACTTCAAACCAAACCAAAGCAGCGAAAAAAAGAAAGAAGAAAAATTACTAGAAAAGACAGCGTCCTGAGATTAGGGCTGTGAATTCAATGCCTGGGGAAAGCACTTCACGTTTCCCGGGGACTTGTCATACATTCTGGGCCAGACTCACTCTGCAACCAGAGGACAATGTCTTCACCACCTCTATTATTACCAGACGCTCTTCTACCACCAGCATGAAGTTACTTGAAAAGAACGTTTAAAAAGATCTTAAACACAGTAAGAATCACCAGCTGTAACCACCTATCTCTTTGGTTCAGACTTGCCAGTCTCAAGTTTTCAGTCCTAACTTTTGTTGCTGTTTGTGAGACAGCATCTTATATGTAGCACTGGCTGGCCCAGAACTCAACACTGATCCGCATGCCTCTTCTTCCTGAGTGCTGGGATTAAAGGTGTGCCTGGCTTTCAGTACAAATTTTAATAGCAACCAATTTTTCTAATGTCAATCGGCGTGAGTTTACTACTTCCAGATTCTCTAACCCTCCCCACCCCAACTAACCTACCCAGAGCTATCTAACCACTATCTTGAAAGACTCGTGAAATCTACCTCAAATTCTAAGATCATAAAAATGGATAGTAACTGGCCTTCTCTCTATACTAAAATCTCCTTGTAATTTGCTTCAAACGTTTCCCTAAGTTCCCCCAAACAATGATTAACACCATTCTGCAGTTTACTTAGCAATATCTTCCTGAAGATGCAGGAAGGAAAACTTAATACCCAGCATCAAGTACCCACTCCTTTTATAGTTTAGTAGCTTAGTACACTGACTTTTGTGTCTTCCTCCATCACCACATAGGTTCTCTCCAGGAAGCCGAGCACCTTCCTTAACTGGATTAACAGTTAACGCCATAATATCCTGCAGATCTGCCCTCAAAGAAAACAATTTCTTTTATCATGTAAGTCTAGAAGTTGGGAAATTTATGAAGTTTGAATAATATTTTTGATCTTTTTGGATACCCAACACCAGTATCTTTTTTCTCTAGAACAGAACTACTTCCTTTGCTCAGCTTTGCTACTTCATTGTTTGACTTTTTCTCTGACACAGGGTCTCACGTGCCTGGTCTTGAACTCCTTGATCCTCCTGCCTCTGCCTCCCAAGTGCTAGGATTATAAGTATGCAGCACCAGCTTAGTTGGCCATTTCTGATTTTTTTTTTTAATCAGGCAACATGGGCCTCTTCTACTTGAGCAATAATCCCATACCAACAGTACTCTGTCTCAGTCCTAAACTCTGAAGCTCAGGGTTGTTGGGAAGCTCAGGGAATGCATGTAAACAGGACACTGTAACATACTGTGTTCAATAAATGATATTATTTACACCAACCTAGCATTTCACATGTTACTGTGAATGCTCCCCAAAACCAATCTATCAGAACTTCCAGCTAATAAAAAGCACTCAATCAACATAACTTTGAGTAAGGACTCCCCTCTCGATTTAAGAATTATTTGTCTAAGAGAAGTTCTTTTTTTTTTTTAGGATCTTATGAAATTAAAACTTTTATTTCTGTGTAAGAAACTATCATTTAAATGTAGCATACAGAATATGAGAAAATTACTGGTGCAATAGTGGAGAAGTTCTATATAGAGAGAAGTTCTATGTATAAGAAATGACTTCTGCTCCTAAGCTTATAAAGATGCACACAAATAATTTCATTAAAAGTGAAAGTTTAGTTATTTGACAAGAAACTGGAGGAGTTAAAAGACAGGCTGAAGTTCTGACAGGGGTATAAATAAGGTAGCAGTTCACAGTTCCATGTGGGAACCCCTGGTGCAGCTCCTGAGTCTACCGTCAGGTGACCCATAAGGTTAAAGTATTTTTTTTTCTTACTAGGACTAAGTCACCATTTTCTATTTATTCTTCAAGGTGTATACACAAGTTTCTAGAGTTCTGATACGATGCTGCAACGGAATGACTCAAATACAGAAAAGAATCCAACTCTACAATTAAACTACGGCACTGTAAAGACATTCAGAGCATTCAGCAGTTTGAGGCAGGAAGAATGAAGGCTACAAAATCCAGACTAGACTGGTTGATACGTGTTCCAGGACACCTCAGGCTGCAGTGAGCTCCTTTCTCTAAAACCGAGAAGGAAAAAAAGATTTCAAGATGAATATGACAGTGGCAGCTTGAAATCCCAGCGTTAGGGAGACTTAAACAGGACAAAGAAATCTGAGGACACATAGCAAGATCTTTTTTTGAAAAATAAAACCAACCAAACCAAAGCAACAGATTTTGAAAATGTTAACCAATGATCTATTTGGTTTTGGATAAACTTTTTCTGAAGAAAAAAAAAAAAAACTTGACATCATTTCTGCTACTGTGTAAGTATTACTTTTAAGATCAATATTTTAAGAGTTATTGGTTTTACTTTCAAATGGTAAATTCGTATACACCTGCAGAAGATACAGAACCCCCACAAAACCTATCTGTAGCCTTCAACAAGTCATCTTGAGATTCAAAACGTTGAGAATCACTGACTGTGGGGCCAAGGCACATATGTCAGTGGTCTCTTTTCTCAGCAGGAAAGCAGTTTCATTTCTCAAGAGTCTAATGTATGTGGTGAAGTCAGGAGAAAGTTTGGTCAGCTCGCTGGACTGAAGCAGATGGGGAATTTGGTCCAGTCTTTCCCCTCCTTCCGTCTCTCTCTACCCAGCCTCCAGGAACCCCTGCACGCCTCCCTCCTCCACCCGCCCGCCCTCGGGATCGCCCTTTTGGGGTCCCAGGGCTGTGTCCACACCCCTCCCTTCTGCTTTAAAACCCACCGGATTACAACCCCGCGGATAAGCTTTCCTCCTCTTAAGACAACGCGGGTTCATTTCCAGCCAGGGCTCTCCAGCTTCAGGGTCGGAAGGTCGGTGTGAAGGTGCCATCTGGCCCTAAGGGCCAGTCCCTTCCCGATTCCAGGGTCCTCGTCGGTCTCGCGCGACTCCCTGCCCCGGGGCACACCCCTCCACCTGAAGGTCCCGCGCCCCAGCTCACCTGAGCCTGAGGCGTCCCCGACTGCCCGCCAGCTCCGCCAGCTGCCTCCAGCCCCGGCCCTCGGGCGCGCGGTCCAAGCTCTCACTGAGCCTCCGCAGCAGCGGCTCCGGCAGGCGGTTGAGGGTTGCGCCGGCTGGAGGGGCGCTCGGAGGCCCCGAGGGCGCGATCGGGGGAGGCTGCACAGCCGGGGGCAGCGAGGCCTGCAGCGGCTGCCCCCACAGCGACATGGCTACGCCGGTGGCCCCGCCGCCCAGCTCCAGCTGGTCACCTAGGGCCTCGGCGCCCGTGTGCACCTTCCGCTTGCTCCTCGCCGTCCCGCGAGCCGCAGGAGCGGAAGGAGAAGTCCGCCGCACAGCGAGGCCCTCACAGGAAGAAGTACTGCTCCCGGCCCGCGCGACAGGTTCCCCTGAGAAGCCCCGGGGCGCGCCGGCCGGAGAGGGGGGCGGGCCTAGGGGGCGGGGCCGGGCTGCGCGTGTGTGGGCGGGGTTTGGGTGGGGCCTCGTTGCTAGGTGCGGGCGGCCTCTCCAATTGCAGGGAGAGGTGGGCTTGGGGGCGGGCCCTAGGGTGGGGCCGGCTCATTAGTGGCTACAGCCTCACAAGCGGTGAGGGGGCGGGACAGGGGGGGCGGGGTCTGGCTGCGGGCGTGCCACCGGCTTGCCACCTCCTCTTGGCACGGGGCGGGGTGTGGGCGGGGCGTGCGGCCGCTCCTCCCGGGCCGCTTCTGAGTCTGCGGAGCAGGAAGGGATGGGTGGGTAGAGCAGTTGGAGGAAGCAGTGGTGGAGGCATTGCCACAGCTAGGAAGCCTGCGGCGTAGGAGCTTCCCAGGACCGTGGGAGGATGCTTACCTCACGCCGGAGAGGGTAGCACGCGCTTCCTGGCGGCGCCCCCACGCGCGCGTCTGCTCTCCGAGGACCCCGGGGCTTGCGTATGTGCGGTGTTCGCCAAGAGGCCGCCAGCTCCCCACATTGGGCAACCTCAACAGACGCTTCCTCTGCAAGCGGATGATGTTGCCAGAGGGAAGTAGTGGAATTGGAGATTTAGATACTCATAAGGGAATTGACCCAACTCGTTTCGAGTCTTTTTTTTTTTTTTTTTTTTTTTTTTTTAAGACTGAGGGATTCAACCGTGCAGTTAATTCGGTAGTAGGGCTCTGGTCTAGCATGTCTAAAGCTCTGGGGCCATCCTCAGCTCTGCAAAAGCAAGCAGGCAAAACCCAGATACTTCCGGTCTATTTTAACTAATTAGATCCTGAAAATGGATTTTAGCAGTAATGGTTTGGTGTCCTTTAGATCAAACTGTCATTCACAGTGTTCATATTTCCAAGCAGTTCCCTAGATAATCTAGACCCTAGCGAAAGGAGGAGCTACACTTATCTCTTGCCTAGTCTCATCCACAGCAAAGGCTGTTATCCTGTTGGAAACTATAGGCTTGTTTGACATAGGAACAAACAATCAGCCTCTGAGGTACAAGCCTTCCCGGCCCAGTTTATCATGCCTTTAGCTTTTCCTTAGTCCCTGCAGGGGTGATTTGAATGATCAGATTCTCACGGTGGTTGGCAGGATGGGTGTTTTCCATACATGTTACCACATTCTAGTATAGCCTGCCACTGAGTTTGTTGTATGACTTTAGTAAGTTGATTTCTGTCTCTTACCTGTTAAAATGGGACTGGATTGTAGTATGTAAAGTTCTTGCCAGGATGAAAACATTTGATGCTGATAAAACAATGACTGACATGTACCAGATACTAATCTTTTTACCCTTGCCGGTACCAAGGCCTATTGCACATTTAACTTGAATTGGAAAGCTTTCCCCGCGTTTCTAGCGTCTATGTTTTCCTGTTATTGGACAAATAATTTTCTGTTATCTATGTGTGCCAATTAGGACATTAAAAGTCTTTGTGTGTGTGTTTGGAGGCCTCATGTAGTGCAAGTTGGCCTTAAACTTCTTCCTCTTGTCACCTATGCAGACCTGGTTATAGAAACCGAGGCCTGTCGTATGCTAGGCAAGCACTCTGTCAGCTATGTTACATCGCAGTCCTAAATTTCCTAATCTGTTGTCGTTCTACCTTTTAATTGAAAGTCAATTAAATTTAAATTCAATAATTTTATTTCCCCTTCCAAACCTACTTGCACAAGCCATTGCTTATGAAGGTTCTCCTATGTGAAAAGATCATAAGTCCATGCTTACACTATTTACCCTTTGGGTATCCTTTCTGTTTTCAATCTGGGCTTCCTTACGCAGTATAGCTCAGCTAGGTGCCATGTGGCTTCCCTTCCCATTCCCCTGTTCTCCAAGTGCCTCTTTCACTTCGCCCTCCTCCTAAGAGTTTTTTCTGTCTAGCTATTCTAGAATCTACACAGACACCTTTTCTGCTACCCTCTATTCCATTCTTTGACAGACATTGCATTTTATGGTTGGTATATTTCTTCTCTTAATAAGGTCCTTATATTTCTACTATCTAATTTTCACTTTTCTTCTGGGGTATGTGTGACTTTTAAAGTTAGCTGTGAGTTCAAATCTTGATACTGTCACTTATTGCTGATATCCCCTTAGGTGAGTTAGTGACCCTGTCTGAGCTTTAGTTTCTGTGCCTGTGAAAGGCAGAGGAT
The DNA here is from genome assembly GCA_004026605.1 of Ondatra zibethicus. Lineage (NCBI taxonomy): Eukaryota > Metazoa > Chordata > Mammalia > Rodentia > Cricetidae > Ondatra > Ondatra zibethicus. Next base: position 29,751 of record PVIU01003098.1, read on the forward strand.
CAATATAACGATTGGCTAAAGTAGGCACAGCATATCCATTACTTAAGGGTGGAAGTACATTCTGAGAAATTCATCATGAGGTGATTTTTATTGTGTGAACCCAGTCTCCTGGGACAACAGGTGCAGTCTGTTGTTATTCTAGTTTGATTTCTGTTGCTATGATCAACACCACTACCAAAAACAACATATGGAGGTTTATTTCATCTTACCACCATTAAGGGAAGTTAGGGCAGGAACTCAGGCAGGGCAGGAACTGATGTAGAGACCATACAGGGAAAGTGGTTTCCTGGTTTGCCTCCATGGCTTGCTCAGATTGCTTTTTTATACAACTTTGGGTAGAGATGGCACTACCCAAAGTGAGCTCGCCTCAACTCCATCAATCAAGAGTATGTCCCTCAGACATGCCTGCAGGCAATCTAATAAAGCATTTTCTCAGTTGAGATTTTCTCCTCCCAGATGCCCCTACTTTTTGTTAAACAGATTAGCATAGTTGTTGACCACCATGTTATGTGGCATATGTCTATATTAGTACTTTGAAAATTGATACATTAATTTTGGGAACATTTTAATAACTTAGCTTATTTTTCCTCTACCAACAGTTATATTAATTCCAGGAGAAAATGTATGAGTGGCTTTATTTTTCTTTTTCAAGACAGGGTTTCTCTGTAGCTTTGGAGCCTGTCCTGGAACTTGCTCTGTAGATCAGGCTGGCCTCAAACTCACAGAGATCTGCCTGTCTCTGCCTCCTGAGTGCTGGGATTAAAGACATGAGCCACAATCACCTGGAAATGGCTTTAATTTTTAACTTAAATTTTTCTAAAATTTTAATGAAAAATTCATTTATTTATTGTGTGAGTGTGTATATGTGGTGGCGGCAGTGGGGGGGGTGGCAGGGAGCGAACATGCAGAAGCCAGAAGACAACTTTTGAGAGAGGGTTCCCTTCTTCCACTGTATGGGTCTTTGGATTGAACTCAGGTTGTCGGGTTTGGCAGTAAGTGCCTTTCCCACTGAGCCATTTCACTGGCCAAAGATCACGGCTTCTAAATATCCCTTAAATATAATGCGTGTGTATAGGTAATAAATATCATTGGGAGTTTTTCTAAAAGTCTCTGTGAATCTGGACAATTTGAGGAAGCTTATGGCTGCAGCCTATAAAAAAGTCTGATGATGTAATCTTAATCTTACTCATGGATGTAGACACTGACTCAGTTTTTTTTTCTCACAGAATTTGATTGTAGATGTTAACCAAAAAAATGACAGATGATATAGTTCATAAATGAACAGGTCTTAAAAGACTTGGTATAGGAGAATATCTAAAGGCCTCTGGGTCTGTATATACTGAAGATAAGGGAACTGAAAATGATGACAGCTAAATGTCATTCACTGTCTCCATCCCTTACTCCATGTCTAAACCTTTAGTGACCTCTCTGACTCATCCTTGAGGTAGGACTGTGAAGGCCACACTCAGACACAATACTGGCCATATCCCTTGTAGCCCATTTTGGCTGATGTTTCCTAAAGAACAGAGGGAATTACCTTATTTCACTTATAACTTAAACATGGTAGCTAAGTACATCATTCCAGTGTTCCACACCCTACTCTCAGAATGAATTATCTAGATCTTAATGCTTCTAGTTATTATGAAGACTTTATTTGTCTAAATCCGTCCATTCAAGTGCCAGCCAATAGTCACTGGGTGCTTACGTTGTGTCTGACCCTTGTGCCAAGTACTGTTGGAGGATAGTTTTGTTTTAAGTTGAAGTCATGAACCTCAGCAAATACACAATGAACATATGTCAAAGATTTCATGTAACTCATTGTTTAGTGAGGGAGCCAAAAGTTGTTGCCTCTTTGGAAGAGATTCCAATGATGGGATTATCAGTGATAAACACATACAAACATACAAACCTATCAGGGATGCTGGAATGCGTTTGCTTCACAGACACAAAACTAGCCTTTTCCCACGGCGAAAGAACAAATCAGTTGAGCTGCCACTTTACAGAGTTTATTAATGAGCAAGAATCGCTTACATTGCTGTGAGGTTTCTCCACTTCTCAGCGTTGTAAGACAGCCTTAGCCAAAGACAATGAAAGACAAAGATAAGCACTTCCTTCTTTGTGGCCAGAGAGAGAAGTGCTCTCAGAAGCAGAGCAGGAAGAAGACCCAAGGAAACCACGGGAACAACTGTGGTTGGTTCAGGCGAGCTGGAGGCTCACAAGAAAAAGGGCAAAGACCAAACTGAAGAAAGGAGTCAGATCAGAATAAGTCAGACTAAAGGACCAAGTTGTTACAAGTTTGTGCCTGCTATAGCATCAGTGGGTTATACAGGATGCCTTTTTTTATAGCATGTAGATTTTCTTTTCATAGTATTTAAAAGAAAATGTCTGTCAGAGTCATCAGTTCTCCAGCAATTTTACTAGAGTAATGCCAAATTTATTGAAGTTAAAATGTGATTTTTCTCTAAAGGAGCCTATAAAATTACCAAGGCTACAAGTGGCATGTGAAGATATTGAAATCCTAAAAGCTGGCAAAAGTTTAAAGTTTGAGAAATTGTGATGGGGAATATTTGAAATATTGCAATTGCAATAGTTACTTCACTTTTGGAGTTTTGAGAACTCACTTAGGCTGCACTAGAAAGAAGAGTAGAAGTTCAAGGAGTCTTAACAGCTGGCTTTGCTGGTGCAGGCCTGGAATGCGAGTACTCAGAGGGCTGAGATAGAAGGATCAAAAGTTTAAGACCAGTCTGAGCTATAGATCTGGACTCTGGAAAAGCAAAATCTAAATGAAAAGTATTACAAAATAGTATAGATTAGCGGTCTATTTAAGTATAGTGTAGTATAGTATTTTGTTGTAGTAAGTGATCTTTGCCAATAGGAATGAAAAAAAAGCCACCATAAATTGAAGAAATATACAGCTACTTTTAACCAGTCTTGATAGATTTGAATGTGAAATATCTCCCACAGGCGCATGTCTTTAACACCTCATCCCAGCTGAGAGTAGGATTCGGGAAATTATGGATTTGAGCCCTAGCTCCAGAAAGTGGGTTGCTTTGGCCTGGGCCTTGAGGGTTATAGCCTCACCCCTCTTCTGGTGTCAGTCTTACTACTTCCTGTTCAGTCACCGAGATGTAAATAAGCAGCCTTATGCCCCTGACATAGTCCCAGCTACTTCAGATACCATGCATTTCCCATCACGATGGACTATAAAAAAGTAAGTTCTTATTCCTTTAAGTTGCTTTTGGCTAGGAAGAAAAAAGTAAGGAATACAGGAAATGGATACTGAGAAGTAAAAGCTATTGATATGATAATCTTGACCACATGGTTTGTATGTATTTGGAAATAGAACATAGGATTAGGGGAAGAGCTGAGAGCCATGGGCTAGCAAAGCCTTAGTATGCTGTAAGTTCACGGTTGTAGGGTAAAGGGGATGCCAGGTTGTCAGGAGTTTAAGAAATCATATCCCTAATCAGGAGCAGAGAACACTTTATGTGGTTCACAATCCTCTGCCTAGGGAATGGTGCCACCCACAGTGGGTGTGTTTTCCTACCTCATTTACTGTAAACAAGATAGTCTTACATAGATGTGCCCGCGGGCCACCCTAATCCAGACAGTCCCTCATTGAGACTCCCATCAAATTCACGTAACTCACCACCATAATAAGCAGACAAAACACAAGAGTTACAGGGTGTCTTAGTCACTGTTCTATTGCTGTGAAGAGACGCCATGACCAAGGCAACTCTTATCAAAGGAAGCATTCAACGGGGGAATTGGGGGCTTGCTTACATTTTCAGAGGGTTAGTCCATTATCATCATAGTGGGAAGAAGACAGGCAAGGTGCTGGATGGCGCAGTAGTGAGAGCTTTATATCCTGATTCACAGGCAGCAGACAGAGAGAGAGAGAGAGACAGACAGACAGACAGACAGACAGATACTGAGCCTGGCCTAGGCTTTTGAAATCTCAAAGCCCATTGCAGGTGACCTATCCCTCAACAAGACCACACCTCCTAATTCTTTCCAAATGGCTCATCCACTGGGGATGCAAATATATGAGTCTATGGGGACCACTTTCATCAGGGTCATCATGCCTAGCACTGAAGTTCTTGAAAGCCGTTGAATCCACGCAGTATGTGGCAGGGTCAGATTCCCTGGAGGGAGCACCAGAAAGACCATTGTATGGAGACTCTGTTGTGATAGAGACCTCAAGGCATTGTAGATATCCGAAAAAAAGGGATGTCTGTGGAGGAAAGCTGCCCACCAAGTAGAGCTGCCCAGAGATAGCCTATATGCACCTCAGGTGGACCAGGGCTGTCCAAACTCATTGGCATTCTGATGTTGTCACCACAAGCTTTGGATAATGGACATGGCGCTGCAGTGTTTGTGTTTTCTCTGCTAGATTTGATCTTGTTCTGGTCTAGTATTTATATTATTATTATTATTTTGCTATAGTTCCATTCTTCCCTTTTGGAATGAGAATGTTTAGTCTGCCCCATAGTATGTTGAAATTAAGTAACTTGATGTTTGCTGGGACTCATAGCTAAGAGTGCCTTCGTGCTCAAAGATACTTTTGACTTTTGAACAATATTGGAACTCTAAGCCTTTTAAAAAGTTTTTTATTTCATTTATTTATATATGTGAGTGTGTTGCAGAGGCATATGTGTTCAATGACATATATATGGAGGCCAGAAGACAACTTCTAGGAGTCTGTTCTCTCCTTCCACCACATGTATCTTGGGGATACAGCTCCGATTGTCAGGCTTGGTGGCACACACCTTTTATCTGCTGAGCCACCCTGCCAGTCTGACTGTAGGAAGGTTTAAAGTTGGACTGACTGAAAGTAGGTTGCACAGTTAGATAAGATGACCTTTGGGAGCCATGAGTGGAATGTTAGAATTTGAATGAAAATGTCCCCTACAGACTCCTGTTTGATCACCTGGCCTTCAACTGGTGATGTTTTGAAGGGCTGCAGAGCTTTAAGAGGTGGGCCGTGGCTGGAGAAGGTAGGTCTTCGGCTGCCAGGCCTTCTCTGTCATGACGGTCTATACCCTCATGAACCATGAGCCCCCATCAACCTTTCCCCTCCTGTTATTTCTTGCCACAGAGCTGCCGGACTGTAGGAATCATCATGACTGAAAAATCCGGAGGTATTAACTTCCACTTATTTTGTTCAGGAGGAAACAAAACAAATCAGTTCTGTTTACGTTTTGTGTACGTATTGCTAAGGACGGATGGACCCAGGTGTGTGTGCACCAGGTGTGTGTGCACCAGGGTGTGTACTGTGGTCAGATTCCCTCCTTCACAACGTGTGTTCCAGAGGTCGAACCCTGGCACACCCGCATTCACATAAACAGAATGAGCACATAAATACATGTCATTTTTAAAGGGTCGTCTCAAGACTAGGAATGGCTGCCACATCTCTAGCCAGGAAGTGTCCATGCAGCACTGACTCACCCTGCTCTTTCTGCCAACCTCACTGACAACCATAGATCCCCAAGCACTGTATTTTCTCCTGTACTTAGGAACAACTCTCAGCCTCAAGCACTTTTTAGTGCTTGGTTTTGAGTCAGACTTGTTATAGTGTCAAGACTGGCTTTGAACTCGCAATGTTGCAGCCTCTACACTTCTACCCCCAGTTGCTAGGATTATAGGTATATGCCACCACAGCCAGACAGACACATTTTTTTTAATTGTAAAGCATCAAGAAAAAAGGAAGAGGTTAAGTTATTTGGCAAATCTTGAGGTAGATGTCTATCCTTGTTCCTTAGACCCAAGATCAACTATTTCTTGCTTCCTTTTTGTTTCAGTATTTGTATTTTGTTACAGACTTGTATGTGTTGAAGTGTGGAACTGCAGAACTTCTGCAGGGATACTATGTTTATTTTCATCTCTCACTATCCTCCCCTGGGTCCATATACAGAATCCCAATTGATGCCTGGGTGGAAGCTGTTGTAAAATCAAAGAAACAGTCTAGACTGTGAATCTTCACTGTCAGCTCGGATGGGTTTAGAATTACCATGGAAGCATACCTTTGGGGAGTCTCTGAAGGGGTTCCCAGAAAGGTTTAACTGAGGAAGGTAGGACTGAGGTCTTGACTGAATAAAAAGGAGAAAGCCAGCTAAGTATCAGCATTCATCTCTCTGCTCCCTGACTGCAGATGCAATGTGACCAGCCACCTCCTGCTCCCCCCAGCATGCCTTTCCCACCATGATGGACTATATCCTTTCTCAAACTGTGAACCAAAATAAATCCTTTTGTCATTGCTTCTTGTCAGGCGTTTTCTCAGAACAACAAGAAAAACAACTTACACACAGTTCAATCTTCAGCAAGATAACAGAACATTAAAAAGATAGTTGGTATCTCAGAGCAGAACCCCCCCCCCCGGGGAGGAAGAGTATATTGTAGCGTCATGAACTATCCTTGCAGTTAATTTCCAAGCCTATTTTTCTATGCTTGCTACAAAAGGATAGTTTAGCAATGATTTAAGAAATAAAGACATTCACAAATGCTGCTCCCAATGATATTACCATCTTATCCTTCTTATTTAAAAAACATTTGAGCACAGGTGTTATGACAAGAGTAAAACTAGACATTCTAATAAAAGTGACACTGTGATAGGAAAAACCTTGTATGATTTATTATCTTCAAAGAAAAACATCTAGAAACTCTGATGTTTACATGCTATGATGTTTACTATGAAGACAGATTTCAGTTGCAGGTGGGAATTATAAGCAAGGTGTCATTTCTAATAAAATGAGATAGTGCTGGGATTTTCAACAACGCTATCACCTCACTGACCATATAACAGGTTTTTAAATTTCTGGCAATAACAATTGCATTGACTACAATGCAGCACATAAAGATATGCATCTGGTAATGAACTCATTAATTTCTATCTACTTCCAAGCTGTACTTTCTTGGATCTTAGGGGGATGCTGGCATACTAGTGTTTTTCACCCTAGGCTACATGTAAGACTCACATGATGGTACTGTAGACCCTCTAGGAGGAATTGAGACAACTCATTTTATTGGTACTTGTATATGTACCCCAAAGAATTAGATCAGGTACTCAAATATTTATCACAGCAGCACGAAAACTGCTAAAAAAAAATTCAAATTTCAAATGTGGTACATAAATACAATTAAATATTGTTCAGATACCCAAAAGGAATGTTTCTGATCTATGCTACAGGAGTTGGGGCTGTAGCTCACTTGGGGCTTTAGCTCAGCATAGTACATACAAGCTCCTAGATTTGATCTCTAACTCCAAAAATATACAAAGACTAATACAGCTTTTAGCATGGATGAACTTGGAAAACATTATGCAGTGAATAATCCAGATGCTAAATGACAAATATTCTGTGACCTGAGGTTCATAGATTGTGTCCCAGAGGCAGAAAATAGAGTGGTGGCTTCCAGGGGCTGGGGAGCCAGGGAAGCAGAAGTTAGTTGTTTAATGGAGAGAGATACTCTGGGGTGATGAAACATTCTGAGAGTGGATACTGGTTCTTCTATGCTTGTGGACGCACTTCATGCTCCTAACTTGGATACTTAAAAGTGGTTACAATGAAGCCAGGCTTTATAGTGCATGCCTATAATCTTAGAGCTTGAGAGGTGCCAGAAGAAGGGTCAGGATTCCATACACTTTCACTATGTAGTGTGTTCCACGTTATGAGCCATCCTTGGATACACTTTAAGGCCAGCCTGGGGTACATGAGCCTCTGTCTCAAGATGAACAAGCAAAACCAACGAAATAAAAAGTGAGACTGGGAAGGTGGCTAGGTGGCTAAGAACAGTGGTGCTTTCCCAGGGGACCTGGGCTCAGCTCTCAGCACTCACATGGTGGCTCACACCATCTACCAGCTCTAGTTCCAAGAAATCCGACACCCTCGTCTCACCTCCTGAGGTGAGACGAGGCATGCATGGAGTGCCCAGACATACATGCAAGCAAGATACTCATAAAATTCTTTTTACATTTAAAATGAAAACACCAAAAACAAAACCATTCCCATAAATTAAAATGATAAATTTAATGTTAGGTATAATTTATATCCTCAAGATTCATTTGAAAAACCTCAAGAAATTACTGATATCCTGCCCCCAAATCTCTTAGCCTGATTTTAGTTGGTTTGGGTTGATTTTTAAAGTGTCTTAATAAATCTTCCATGTCATGAGGCCTAAGAAGGGATGCATAACCTTCAGGATATTGGTGCTCACCCTGTGATCTAGAGAGGAACCATTGGGGCAGGCTGGGTATGGTGGGTTACACCTTTAATCCCAGCACCTGGTAAACAGCTTTTCTATTCTTGACTTTCCAGACTCCAGAGCTATAAGCCGCATAATCCTCCATCATTATAAACCACCCCCTTGTGGAGCTTTGTGCTTAGGGCCTAACATTGCCTTTAGCGTTGTGAAGTCTAAGCAGCTGCAGCTGTGCTACCTGCAGGAGGCCCTCACAGCTGGGGCCTAGTGGTGGGGGTGGTGAGAGAGTCATTAGATCCTAGCATGGAACTACAGCGCCTCCCTCCCTCATGTCTTCAGCCATCAGCTGCATATGGTCTGGGAAATGCTAGAGCATACAAGAGACAGGAGGTTTATGGAAGAGATCCCGCCTATCCATGCTAGACTGAAGTTGTATTATGATGCAGCTATTTGGAGGTGGTAGGGGGCGGGCAATCACTCATTGGTTCAACAAAAGAGAGATGGATGACGTCATTAATTTGGTCTTTCACTGGTGCTCTTTACATAGCCGTTTCTATCATAGAGGTTTGCGCATGTCTCTCCAGGAAAGGAGATGGTTCCTGCTTCCATGCTTTCTCCACCATAACGGGTGGTAGCCATCAAACCATGAGACAAAATAAGTCTTCCCTCCCTCTCTCCCTCCTTCCCTCCCTTCTTTAAGTTATTTTTTTGTCAGGCACTTTGTCATGTCAATGGAAAACAGTAACTAATAAAATGGCAGTGCAGACTTACCTGGTCAGTCCTAACCAAGTCACACCGATAGAGTGCCTTAGCTGACCTGGTCCACCATTCTGCCCATTTCAATCTGGACAAGACCTTGGAGCCTAGAAAAAATTTCTCTCTCTTCTTTAACCTCTGTGACAGTGGTTCTTAAAGGATGGTCCTACCTCAGCAGTGTCATCGTGGGGAGCTTTTTAGAAATGCAAAATCGCAGGCTCCAGCACAGACAGCCTGAACCAGAAAAAGGAGATGCTCCCCCCGCACACACTGAGTAGCTTCAAAACCCCAACAGGGGATTCTGGTCCATGCTAATAACTGAGAATGGCTCCCCCACACTTCAGCTTCAAAATATTTTGGGGGCAGTAATTTCTCTGTGATCCCTTTCAGTCACATAGAGATTACTTCCTGTTTCACATCTAAATTTATCTTCGTAAAGCTTTGAAGGGTGGAGACCTCAGTCTTCAAAAGTGTAAGCTACTGAGCTTACATGCCTTTGTGGGTAACAGCCCCAGGTGGGTCTCAGCAGAAGGGAAACCACGTAGGAGCTGAGGACACAGCTGGCATTAAGAAGGGGTCACCAGGGCTGGTTCTTGCTCTCCTCCCCTTGACCACCATTTAATAACTGGACAATCCAAGATTCGGTCCAAACAGGAGCACAACACAGTCTGCCATGGTTGAGTTTTAAAGGTTAACTACAGGAGTCCAAGGAGTTGGGAACACTGTATAGTGGAGGTGCGGAGAGTCTCATTTATTGGTCAATATTAGCCCAGAAATTGTGTGAATAAAGAGCAAAAAAGGGTATAGGTCTCCAGGAGCTGAGAGCAGAGGAGGAATAAAAATGGCCCCAGATGACAGCGATTTAGAATTTGATTATTTCAGGGGACTCAACAATTTTATCAGGCTGTGGTTTTTATCTTCTTTATCTTGGCATTTGCCCAGCTCACTGATGCCTACAGTATAGTAGATTTTAAAGCTCCCACACTGTCACCCCTGTGCAGCAGTGATTGCCACCTTCCTCCCAAGGGAAGGATTTCCTTTTGGACTGAACTTTCACTTCCTAGCATCAAGCCAGTGCCAGAATCTTTGTACATTCTTACTTATGTGTGTTGTGTGGGTCAGTGTGTGGGTGCCTGCAGAGGCCAGGAAAGGGTAGCAGATCCTCTGGAACTGGAGTTACAGGACCTTGTGGACTACTTGATGTGGGTGCTGGAAACTAACTGTAGGTCCTCTGAAAGAGCAGCAAGTACTCTGAACCATTTAGCCACTTCTGCAGGCCCATTTTTGCACATTCTTTAAAGCTATGATGACTTTAGGTAGAGAAAATGGATATTCTGTGCAGAAAATTTCCAAAGAATTTTATCACTCAAAATGATTTATATCCCTTAGTTTGACAATATTAATCAAATTATGTCTTCCTTTTTCTTGGTACCACTTTACAGTTTACTTCTTGAATTGTTTGTGCATTTGGATATCCCTAAATTTTACGGTAGATTCCACTAATTGTCCTTTAGGAGAAAACTTTTTAATTTAAAAAATACAGATTTATCTTTGGAAGTAGCACTGAGTGTTCAGCGTTCTTCTGGTCCATCATCACCCGTCAGATCAGCTTAACCAGCAGTAACTTAGCTTCAGCCTAGCTGTCTCGGGGTTCTTCAACACAGACTGCCTAGTTCTGGTGATGTAAGTAGTTTAAGAGGGTTTCCATTTATTCAAGTGCTTCAAAGCTGTTTGCCTTAAAAATATTTGGGAGCACGGCTATCCCTAGAACAGAAAGCACAGACTAACACAAAAAAGCCCAAATGCTCCCAGCATCCCTAATTTGTGATTGCGCTGTGTCAGACTATACACAATGCAACAGTATAGACTCTAAGCTATGGCTGTAAACTTTGGGTTTTCACCCTCTTATGTTTCCTCCCATTGTGGTTAGTATTTGGGAGGGGCTTTCCGGGTGCACACTCTTCAGTTTGTTTCCAAAAATGTGTTGCATTGTTTTGCATGAGTGTATTTCCTACCTTGTGATACCTAGGTCTCAGAGAGCTGATATACTATAGGCACAGTCACATAATCACAGTTTGTTACAGTGGTGAGGGAGGGCATCTCTATCAACAAGACGTGCTAAAATGTAAACAATATAGAGTTTACCATTCGTCACACCCATTTGAAATGAGCAGTTTAGTAGCATTAAGTATAAAGTATAAATGATTAAATAAGCATTATCTCTATGACTCTCCAGCAGTTTTTAGGTAGAAACTGTACCCGTCTATCAGTAATTCCCCATTACCCCTCAGTAATGATCATTCTGTTTCTATGTGTTTGACACCCAAGGTAGTTTATGTAACTAAAGCCATACAATCTGTCTTTTTGTGTCTGGTGAATTCATAAGCACGATGCCTTAAAGGGTCACAGGGTGTATCAGGATGTTATTCTTGCCAGGCATGGCGGCACAAGCCTCTAGGATAGGCAGGTAGATGAAGGAGGACTATGCATTTCAGGCAGCTTGGGGCTACATATTGAGACGGTATCTTAAAATAAAAATGTTTTAAAACCAGTTGTGATGGCACACGTATATAATCCTAGTATTCAGAGACTTAAGCAGGAGGATTGCCATGAGTTTGAACCAGGCTGGGCCTCATTGTAATATACCTGTCCCCCCAGAAATGTTTCTTTTAAAAGGCCAAATAGTTTGGAATGTGTGTGCATGTGTGCGTGCATGCGTGTGTGTCTGTGTGTGTGTGTTTGTGCATGCACTTCAGTGATAAACATCTGAGTTGTTTCCTTCTGCTGGCTATTGTGAATAATGTTTCAATTCACGCGGTGTGTCAGGACCTGAGTTTCCTGAGTCCCTGCTTTCAATTCTTTTGGGCATGTACCTAGCAGGGTGATTGTTGAATTCTTTGTAGAACTAAAGACAATAAAGCATTTGAAGTATCACAGTTTATCTTCACTAACCACAGGTTGCTCTCAGAGCCCCAAACACGATGTAACAGAATGTCTTCAAAACAAAACAAAAACTACCACAAAACCTCAGTGCCGTATAAAACCATGTTGCTTAGAGTCATGGGTACAGTGCTAGTTAGTTCTTATTGTCAATTTAAAATAACCTAGAGTCACCTGGGAATGTAAACCTAGATTGAGTAATTACTTAAATCAGATTAGCCAGTGGCTATGTCTGTGCAGAGATTTTTCCTGACTGATGATTGAAGGGCTTATCCCACTGTGGGAGGCACCATCCCTAGACAGGCGGTCCAGGGCTGTCTAAGAAAGCTAGCTGAGCATGAACCAGGCAGCGAGCCAGAAACAGCATTCCTCCATGGTTTCTGCTTCAGGTTCCTGCTGCGAGTTCCTGCCTTGACTTCCTTCAGGGATGGATTTTAACCTGTCGGTATAAGCTGGAAGAACCCCTTCCCTCTCCCAGGTCACTTGTGGTCAAAGAGTTTTATCACAACAACATAATAAAACTAGAACAGGTCCAGTTGACCTTCCCTCAGCCCTGACCTCAACTTTGATCCGAGGCTTGCTCCACAGGAAGGTCATGTCTGGTACTGTAAACCTAGTTAGAAGCCTGTGGCTGGGGAAGTCACAGGCCCCGTCTTGGAAGCCACTGATATTGTTTTGCTAAATGGATATGATGTACCCATCAGAGTCCCTTTTAAATAATTATAAATTTACATTGTAATTAGAAATTAGTGCTGCTGTCAACCTTGGTCAGAGAAGCTTCTTCCAGTGGCCAGCAGTGACTGTAACTGGTCACAGTGCTGACAGCAAATGGCTACTGAGTGCCCATCCCTAAATGGGACATCCCTCTCACTCCCTTCAAGACTCAGGAAACACTGGGCTGGAACTACCACTGGCTTTGCTGTGTCTCCACCTTGCAGAAGACAGAAGGCTGGATCTTCTCACCCTCTGTAACAACGTGGGTCTCTTCTACATAATGCATTTGTTCCCAATTCATTCCATATTTTATGGGGAATCCTAATGAATGTAAGGGCCTGCATTTTCCCTAGAATTCAACTTCAGGTGGGCCTCCTCACAGAACAATAGAGACCTCAGGATAGCATTTTCCTGAACACCAGATGATTCACACTAAAGACAGAGAAGTGAACACTGCTCTGACAACTGTTCTCTAGGAAGCCTTAGCTCCCATGATGGCTGAGGGGCTGTGGCAGCGTGGTGATGATGGATGTGGAAAGAGAGGGTTAGGAAGCTAATGGTGTGGGCTTCTCACTTGGCATGGGATCTAGACAGGGGAGAAAATGGGCTCAAAGCAGAACACCAACAAAGCAAACACATTTGGAGGAGTATGTTGTAATGCACAGATAGCCGGAGTCTCTGCCATGCAGCCACCGTTGTGGGTCTTCCACTCTAGAACTAAGTTCTCTTTTTGCCTTCAGGAATCCAGAATTGAATAGCTTCTGAGAAAGATGACAAGAAGACAGAGGGAAGTGTTGACTGAGGTTTCTGTCCCACCCAGTCCTGCAGTCGTTCAGTCCCAAAGAAATACACAGAGGCCTACATTAATTATAAACTGATTGGCCTAGTATCTCAGGCTTCTTATTAACTCTTATAATTTATATTAGCCCATAATTCTTGCCTGTGTTAGCCACGTGGCTTGGTACCTTTCTCGGCGAGGCAGTCACATCTTGCTTGCTCTGTGTCTGGCTTCCTCTGTGTCTGGGAGACGACTGCAGACTGACTTTTCCTCTTCCCAGAATTCTCGTTGTCCCGCCTCTACTTCCTGTCTGGTCACCCTGTCTATACTTCCTGCCTGGCTACTGGCCAATCAGTGTTTATTTAAAATACAAGTGACAGGGTACAGACCATTGTCCCACAGCAGAGAAGTGTTGTGTTGGTTAAGGTATAGACATCATCTTCTTGGGGTGAGAGGGTGGTCAGTAAAGGTCAGAGTTCACTGGATTGGCAAAACTGGGCTCACAGCTCGCATGAGGACTGCCCATGTTGCCTTCAAACCTGTGATTCTTCTGCCTTAGCCTTCTGAGCTGAGTAATAGGGATGACAGGTATATGCAACTGTGTCTGCTGTTGAGTTTGTTATCATTAATTGCTGCCATGCTCCATCTGTCTCTGTTGAGCTCAGGATGTAGTTTTGTCTTTTATTATAGTAATAGCATATAGTATCAATTGTCAGATGGGAAACCATTCCTCATGTTCCTAGGACCTTACTCTGTCATGCATTTGGGATGATCCTTACATGGTTTTAGATTCAATTTTATAATGTCTTATTAAGGATAGCTTTCTTTTGTGTTTCTTAAAGGTTTAGGTCTTTAGTTTTTTTTGCTGAAATATCTTAGACTTTAGTGGTAGGGTAATATTGAAAAATTGTTTCCCTTAATTGATTTTTCTAAGAATTTACTTTCTTATTTCTTTACACATCTCATACCTTTTATTGAAAATTTAAACTTTCAGATAATATATTTTAGTATCTCTAAATTTCCCCTTGTTCCCAAAGATTATTGCTGCTCTTTGATTTATTAATTCGTTTAGTAACTTGCCAAGGTCAACTCTGAAATTATTACTCCTCAAAGTATATTGACATGGATTTATTTATTTTTTTATTGAGCTAAGAACCTCATCCAGGGCCTTAAGCTTGCTAGGCAAGTTCTTATCAGTGAGAGAAATTCCCAACCCTCTTATTTCTTTTTAGGGGGGGGTTATTTATTTTTTATATGTATGAGTGCTTTGCCTGCATGTATGTCTATATAGCACATGTGTGCCTGGTGCTCATGGAGGCCAGAAAAGGGCATCAGACCCCCTGGAACTGGAGTTACAGATGGCTGAGAGTCACCATGTGGGTGCTGAGAATGAAACCCAGGTCCTCTGGGAGAATACTCAATGCTCTTAACTGCTAAGCTAGGTCTCCCTTCCTTCTGCTTCATTTCTGGACCTATTTTTGGTTTGTTTCCTGAGATGGGATCTACTAATATTATCCAGGATGGTTCCAAACACCTGGACTCTAGTGATTCTCCTGCCTCTGCTTCTCAAGTGCCGAGAAAACAGTTGCATGGCACTGCACTTTACCTTCTTAAATCTTTTCTTCATTAAAACTTTCTCCTGACAATGATCCCTGTGTCTGAAAACTTGACAGTATTTAATGACCGGACAGAGACTGTGCCCCAGTCTCTTCAGCCTTTGTATCTCCCATGTTCTGCCAATAGATTAGTGAGAGCCAAGAGGAGGGCAGTTAAGTTTCTGCCGTTTTCAAGCCTGCCCTGGGGTTTGTTTCTGCAATGGCCTGACCTGAGACTTCTGTTCATGCGGAGGCTATGCCAACAGCTGGCTTCTCTCTGATCTGCACTGCATGTATGTAGACTCCACCGCAGTCTCGTTCTTAAGCCAGGAACAGCGTTGACGGCCTTCTCCACTTACCTGCCGCCAAGAGTACACCCAGCACTGACACTGTTGAGCGCAAGCATTTCTGCTCTTTAAATCTAATGAGCCCCCATCACCCATGACAGTGAAAACACCCATGACAGTGAAAACCCCCATGACAGTGAAAACACCCATGACAGTGAAAATGCCCATGAAGGAACCTTTGTGCTTCAAAGTGAGGAGATGGGAACAGGTTCAGGCAGAGCATCATAGAAACTCGCTATTACTGTCCAAAACCAAGAAGGTGTTTTTCGTTTGTTTGTTTTTCAAGACACGGTTTCTCTGTGTGGCTTTGAAACCTTTTCTGGAACTCACTCTGTAGACCAGGCTGGCCTCAAACTCACAGAGATCTGCCTACCTCTGCCTCTGGAGTACTGGGGTTAAAGGCGTGTGCCACCATTGCCTGACACCAAGAAGGTTTTCAATCGTACATAAGGCATCAAATTGTGGCGTGCCTTTAGGTGATTTCCGTAAGTATTTTTCAAGCATAACAGCTGTGGTTGGTTTTATACTTTTTTTTTGTTCATTTGTTTGGTTGGTTTTTCTTTTGTATTAGGATTCATTTTATTTATGTGTCTGTGTGAGTATATGCCGTGTGTGTGTGGTTCCTTCTCAAACACTGATAGCTCCCTAAAGCAAGAGACACCTAAGTAGTTGCAGCTTGTCCCGAGGATTCTGGCAGAACCTCTGGTCAGACATGTGATTGGTACCAAGCCTCAGCCAAGAATGTGTTCAGCAGGGGAGGGTATGACATCACTTCTGCCATCCTACACCAGTGTTCACAGACCTGCCATGCCAGAAGACGGATATGAGCAGATAATTTCCCCACGTACCAGTCCTAGCCCAAGGTATGGGAGCAAAGAGCAGCTAAGAACCTAGTGGATTTGCTCTAAGTGTTCAGATTAGTTAGCAATCAACTCGATCTCTACCCCAAAACCTCTGATGCCTGTGATCACAAGGACATCTACTCCTTTGTGAAGCTGAGAAAATAACAAACAGGATTCTGGGAAGAGGGATGTAAAAAAACATCTGTTATAAAACTGCATTTCTAACTGTACTCAGTAGGAGAGAAAGCTCCCTACAGAAGAAATATTTTTCTTTTGCTTAAGCAGTGGTTCTCAGCCTTCCTAATGCTGTGGCTGTGACCCTTTAATATGGTTCCTCGTGTTGTGCTGACCCCCAACCATAAATTATTTTGCTGCTATTTCTTAACTGTAATTTTGCTACTGTTATGAATCATGATGTACCTGATATGATGTGAATGTCGAAAGGGTCACGATTCACAGGTTGGGCATTGCTGGTTTATAGCATCAGAAAAAGAGATCACTGAAACCTCTTTTCTTATATTCTATATTGCTTTACTTGGGATGGTGCTAAATGTTTTACCTTTTTATTTTTATGCACAAACTTGTAGTTTTTAATGTAATAAAAATGTATAAGTCTTACATTTCCTCTTCAAAAATCTTACTTCTAGCTTTCCTCTGAGTAAACAGAAAATTCAGAGCAAATATTTTGGCTAAATAGGACTTAATTCCATGTTTTGTTTGTTTGTTTTACTGATTTTTGTGAATCCATGCCCTTCAAAATCTGTTATTAAAACAAAAATTCTAGTATCTGTGGGCTGATGAGATGATTGACAAAGCAAATGTGGTCAGACCTAATACATATGTATTCATATATATACATTCATTTTACTTTGATTAGAATATAAATTGCACAAAGCAATGGGTTTCATTATAACATTTCTATAATGCTTATATGTATGCTTCCCTGCTCACCTGTTCTGTTTTGCGTTCTTGTTCCTTCACCTCTCATATCCTGTTCTACTTCCCTGCCCACCTGTTCTAGCTCATGGTGATAAACACCATGATCAAAAGCAATCTGGGGAGGAAAGGGTTCATTTCATCTTATAGTTTACAGCCTATCATGGAGGGAAGTCAGGGTAGGAACTTGAAGTAGGAACCTGGAGGCAAGAACTGGAGCAGAGGCCATGAAGAATGCTGCTTACCAGTTTGCTCCCAATGCTCAATTAGCCTGCTTTTGTATAGGGCATAAGACCACTTTCTCTGGAGGTGATGCTGCCCAGAATGGGCTGCTGCCCCTACATTGACCATTAATCAAGAGCATACTTACAGGCCAGTCACATGGAAGCACTTCCCCAGTTGAGGGTCCTTTTTTTCCAGGTGACCCTAACTGGTACCAAGTTGACAAAAAAAGCCAGTATCCCCAATTCTACATGTGATAGAAAATACATGATGCTTGTTGTATTGCTTCTTTTCTAGTTGCTGTGATCAAAGAGCAGACAAGAAGCAACCTGACCCAGGAACGGTTTGTTGTGGCTTACAGTTTGAGAGGACACAGCCCATCACAGTGAGGAAAGGCATGGTACCAGGTAGGTGAGGCAGCTGGTCATGTGACATCTGCAGCGGGGGCGGGGGCGGGGGAGCAGGGGAGGGAGGATGAATGTGCTACTTAGCTAGCCTTCTCCTGTTCATTCATCCCAGGACCCTGGTTCCTAGAATGGCGCTGCCCACATTCAGGTTCGTTTTCCAGCCTCAGTCAAACCTTCTGGAAATACCCTCGCCCACAGCCAGAGGTGTTTTTCAGCAGTGAGTTCTCAGTCTGGTCAAGTTGACAATGATTAACAATCATCACACTTGACTTTGTGAGACTGACTTATCTTGCACAATGATCTCCAGTTCCATCCATTTTCCTGTAAACAACATAATTTTAATTTCTTGAATGGGTGATTGAATAGTCCATTGTGCATACATGACATGTTTTCTTTATCCGTTCATCTGTTGAGGAGTATGTAGGCTGATTCCTAATTAGGTCTTTGTGAATGGATTTGCAGATATCTGTAGTATTACATTTATTTTTTTAGGAGACAAATACTAGGAATTCAAGAAATTGGTCTTGAAATAAAAGTAAGCCTCAGAGTGAGTTTCAATTGTCCCACATAAGAACTCTTTTTTTTTTCCTAACCACTTCATATTGATCTATTGTGTTGGGCCATTTGTTCACTTTTGGCTTTATCCTCTTCTGTTTTGTGTGTGTGACATTTCTTTACTCTTCTTATTTTTAGTGCATGTTTTTGTTTATGTATTTAGTGTGTATATGTGTATGTGCCTCAGCACACATAGCGGTGGAGGACAACCTGTGGGAATTGGTCCTTCCTTTCTAGCAAGTGAGTCCTGGCATGGGACTGAGGTCGTCAGGCTTGGTGATAAGTGCCTTTACCCACTGAGGCATCTCCATGGCCCGATTTGTTTATTTGTTCCTATTATTAAGTTTTTTCTCTTTCTCTGGAACAGATCTTAGGCTGAGAAGACCCAGGGATTTGGCTCTCTCTGTCCAGTCCCATGCCATGGGTGTGTTTGCAAGAGAGCGGTGTTACTTCAGAGCCTTTTGGCTTTCAATATCTTTCTTCTCCTATGTAGATAAAACTGAAGAACCGAACCCTCCAGCTGTGCAAGCGTGACATTTAATAACTTCAGATTGTGGCTTTTTGTCTTGTGAACCTCTTCTGTCAATAACAGGGAGGCACACACTGTAACTTGCACAGTCGCATTGCTTTTGAGGAGCACAGTGCTCACCACAGGGGAGGTTTCGGTCATGTCCCTTTCAAAGTCACCCACTTGGAGATGCTAATTTTAGCCACGTCTGTCTCACAAGAGGTTTCCTTCTAACTAGTCAGTTTCCAGGTATCAAGCATTAAAATATTTTTGTAGTGAGGCAAGAAGACTTTAAAAAGGATGTGTCTGGATTTTCCATGTCCTTTCTTGGGTCTAAACAAAATTCAAAGAAACGCCCATATTAAAACTGCTTTGAAACAGGAATAATTGCTGACAAACTGCAGGACTAGGGCCTGGGGGCACTTTCTATGGTTTCTCATGATCTTTTTCATTCATTCGTTTGATCATTAGTTAATTAATTAATTAATTTAGAGATAGGGTCTCTCTATGTAGCCCTGATTGGCCCGAAACTCATTATATAGACCGTGCTGGCCCTCACATCACATCTGCTAACTCTACCTCCAACTCACAGAGATCTGCTAATGTCTACCTCCTAACTGCTGGGATTAAAGGTGTGTTGCTACCTTGCCTGACTGTTTAAGACAAGGTCTCATATAGCCTAGGCTGGCGTTAAACTCATTGTCTCGCTGAGAATGGCCTCAAATTCCTGGGGGGGGGATTCCTGCCTTTTGTGTCTTCTGCTCAGAGAATTTCAGAGGGAGACTCCATGCTATTTCTAAAGGAACAACACATGAGATCTTATTTTCATCTCCTTCCCATCCACCCTCCCTGGGGGTTTCCTTATTATAACTTCCAAATGCCTAATTCCTTCAATATGATTGCTCTCCTCAGAGGAGAGCAATTAAATCAAGGTCCTGTGTAGACTGCTGAGAGCTGTCCTTCTCCAGTAGCAGGCAGGGAAGGCTCATCCGGATCTCAACTCCCTGGGGCTGTGTTTCATCAAGTCCCTTTGCCAGGGCCTCTCAGGCAAGCAGTGTCAACAAGTGTCGCACCTACTGCAGAAAACGGCCCTCAAGTTTCATCACAGTGATGCAAAAAAATATTCTCCAGCTTCAGCCGTGACCTAGTTCATTCAAGGGCAGGCAAAACATGCTCTCCTTCCAGAACTTGCTTGGACACGGACTTTTCCCTCCTAGGAAGACATGAGTTTTTCTGAAACAGACCCAACTACGCTTTGATCTATTTGTGGATGGGACCCTGAATCTGAGTCCCTGTCAGGGGACAAGGACATAAAGACGTATAATCAATGCTTCACATACAGCCAAGGGACCCCGACAACAAGCCAGCCCTCCAATAACATCTCTTGGATAAACAGTATTGAAAAGTAAGTATGGAGACTTTCGGTTTTTAACAAGGATTTGCTGTCCTTTAAATATATCACCGTTGACATTTTCTATAACAGAGAACAAAGGCAGGCTGTCTCCTGAGACAGACCGAGGCTGGAGGGGATATTGCCTTATATCAGGCTTTAATGTGGCCAAATGTTTAAGGTCTTGTGTCAAGTGGCCTCTGACCTCTATGAAACTTGGGAAAATTTTAAAATGCTTGTTTATTTTGGCTTGCCAGTGATTAAAATCGTTCCTTTCACACCACCTCTGTCTTTAACAGTTAGAAACAACAAACATAAAAAATGGCCCAAAGGACCGATTTGTAAATGAAGATCATATCCACTGTAAACTTGAGGAATCAAGGCAAATATTTACTTGATACTAGCCCCGGGCATTTGAATATTTTGTTCAAATATTATTCTTTTTGCTTGAGATTTTCTGAATGATTAGAAAATGTTAGCTTTCTAGGCGGGCAGCTTTCTTGTGCAATAATAGCTCAAGTTGCTGGAAAGTCAGTGGGTATTTAAAAATGACTTATATAGACATTCACTGTCGCTAAACAGACTAAAGAAACCTCAAGATTAAAGAGTCAGCCCAAAAGGGAAATCAATAAAAGAAAAAAAGGATTCATCATCATGTTACATTTTTGTAAATTTTAATAAATACATTTAAACTTCAGAACTTCCAATTAAGGGTGTCAGTTACAGGCGTCTGACAACCATTTAAAAATAGATCTAAGCAAGCCCAGCATTTCACCTGCTTCTGCTCAGATTATCTCCTTTCCACAGCTTCCTCCTCGTGCAAAGGTAGCCTTCCTTCAGCCAAGCCGGAGCAGTGCTCTAAAGACATGTAGTCTGATTAGACCAGCATGCCAGCTAAGGGGAACGAGAGAGAGCTGTGTGCTCTACGGTTTGGCACTAAACCAAGGATATGAGCAACCTTCTGTAGCAGCCATTCGACACATCTTATATTAAAACCTGCTGATGGCCAATAAGCAGCTGCAGATACTGGAAGTCAGGATCTAAATACATTTTAAGTTTCAAAGTATACTGTCCTTTTCAAGTGTTTATCAAACATGGGATTAGAATTTGGGGGCATTTTTAGTAGAGTGGAGTTTGTATTCATAACAGGTTTTGAACAGTCCTGTGCACACTTATGTATAGATATTAGCATACACAGGGAGAATGTGCCTGGGAGTTCCCTGATCTGTACGGCGCTGAGGAAGTCTTCAAGAAGAAAGGATGGGATCCAAAACTCAATTTGGAATCTGCCTCTAACTCCAGCCCAGTTTTCTCACCTATAAAATGAAGATAGCATCCATTTTAACAGGATTGATAGAGGATGGAATGAACCAAACACCTGCAGTATCCATGGCACCATAGTTTCTCAACAAAAGTAGGTTCTCTTCATTAAAAAGTAGGATTTTTGCCGTTAAAAAGTCTTTCCCGCAGTACTTCAGGATATGATCACAGGAACTATACAAAGTAATAGGAAAACACTTCTTATTGACAGTGGCACAATGGAAAAATTAGATACTTCGAGGAAAATTCTGTACTTGAAAACAATGTCAAAACAACAATTTTTAAAAGGGATTCTACCTTCGAATGTATTGATGATTAATAAGAGAAAAATATGGTTTTTTTTACTGAAGATGATATGCCTTTTTTGAGAGATTTTTTTAATTGATTTTATCGAGCTACACATTTTTCTCCCCTTCAACCCTCTCCCAAGGTCCCCATGCTCCCAGTTTACTCAGGATATCTTGTCTTTTTCTACTTCCCATGTAGATTAGATCCATGTATGTCTCTCTTAGGGTTCTCATTGTTGTCTAGGTTCTCTGGGATTGTGATTTGTAGGCTTTTTTTTTTTTTGCTTTATGTCTAAAAACCACTTATGAGTGAGCACATTTGATATTTGTCTTTCTGGGTCTGGATTACCTCACTCAATATGATGTTTTCTAGATTCATCCATTTGCCTGAAAATTTCAAGATGTCATTATTATTTTTTCTGCTGTGTAGTACTCCATTGTGTAAATGTAGCACATTTTCTTTATCCATTCTTTGGTCGAGGGGCATTTAGGTTGTTTCCAGGTTCTGGCCATGACAAACAATGCTGCTATGAACATAGTTGAGCACATGTCCTTGTGGTATGATTGAACATCCTTTGGGTATATACCCAAAAGTGGTATTGCTGGGTCTTGAGGAACGTTGTTTCCTAATTTTCTGAGTAATCACCATACTGACATTCAATGGGGCTGTACCATCTTGCACTCCCACCTGCAATGCAGGAGTGTTCCCTTTTACCCCACAACCTCTCCAGCATAAGTTGTCAGATGATATGTCTGTTATCTTAAGGGATAAGTAAAGATTTATCAGCATCATTTCAGAATACTTTTTCATATCTATTAATACCATGTTAAAGTCCGAGTGTTCGGATAACCACAGGAATAGAAGGTAGGGTAAATCTACATGGACAAGCCAATATCTGTGATTATTGTGGAAAATATGTAAAGCCAGGCAGGAGCCCAGCTTTCCTAAAAAATTATAGTTTGTCTTCACATTGATTAAACAGGCCAAGTAGAGCATGGAAGGAGAGATAGGAATTCTCTAAGGAGACGTATAGTTGGTGGAGTAGAACTGACCCACACCATCATGGAAGCAGGGTGGTTTCTAGTCTAAGGAGGCACACCATACACCAGCACTATGAACTCGGTAGTAGCTAATGAGGCATGGGAGTAGAGAGACAAGAATCTTGCCTAGGGCTCATGGGACATCTGTATTGTCCCTTCCTTTTTTGAACCATCTCAGGGTTTTTCCCCAGACAGAGAAGAATATCTTGATGAATTCTTTACCTGAGTTACTGGAAGGTCACAAACAGTCCTGTGTTTCTCAGCTTAAATTTGCCCTAAAGGAAAACTGGAAATGTACAATTATATAAGAAACATGGGTGGGAGCAATTGTGCCATCTACGACTGGCAATAAAGAAAGAAAAGAACACTAAAGAATGGTTAGGGTTGGGGAAATAGTTTAGTCACTAAGAGTCAGTAAGGTGCTTGCCTTCCAAGCAAAAGGAAATGAGCCCAATTCTCAGAATTCACAATTAAAAAAAAATCCAAGACAAACAAAAGACGCAGGCATTATGGTGAGTGCTTGTCATCTTGATAGGGGTAGAGACAGGCAGATCCCTGGGGTTCAGCAGCCAGCCTAGCCTGCTAGGTGAGCTGTAGGCTGATAAAAGTTAGTGTCTCAAAAACAAAACAAAACAAAAAACAAACAAAAGCTAGGGTCCCTAAGAAGGTTCACTGGGTAGAGGTGCCGGGTAGGCGACTCAAGTTCAGACCCTGGGACCCACATCGTAGAATGTGGGAACTGCTTACTGTGAGTTGTCAGCTGACGCCCACATCTATGTCACAGCACACACATGCCCACCACCACCCGCGCACAAATATGTAAAAATAAAAACATAGCGCCAACAAGAAATCAAAAACAAGGTGGGGAATGACTACTGTGTCTTAAGACCTGCACACATGTGTACACACACACACACACACACACACACACACACACACACACACTCATGCACACACGCACGCACGCACAGAGTCTAGAGCCCTTATTGGAGTTTCTTTAGATGCATGCCTAACCAGGACACCCTGGGCTTCATGTCAAAACCTGGATGCCAAACTAACAGGACCCTCAGCTCTGGATAGCTCAGTCTGGGCACCATGCATTTACCACCCCAGAGCCAGACCCTCCATGGTTGCTATGGTTTCATCACAGGACACAGAGCTCTCCTTGATCTTCACTTGATCTTCAACCTGCTCCTAGATGACCAGGGTCATCTACTCCTCAACCCATAGCTTAAAGCCTTCTTGGGTCTAGTTGTTCTTCCAATTCCAAGCATACTAGAATCCAGACAACATATTAAATACCTATTGTTGGACTTCGCTGAAGAACCTCTGGTTCTGAAGGTCCCACAAATTCTTGTGTTGTCCACATTCCCAGGTGATGCTGATTGTTGTGATGCAGAAACCACCTCAAGAAAAGCAACTCTTTGGCTTGCAATTCCAAAAGACAAACTTTTTTTTTTTTGGCACATGTAGTTTTCAGCCATTGGATTTACTTTCTTAGAGATGCCAAGGTTATGGACACATTGTGTTAGAGCTTAAAATAATTCAAAGAAGATAGTCTAACCAGATACTCTGTAAGCAAAGAGTTCTCAGTTTAGTCCTGTGTGGGAGAGCAGTCCATCCTCTGGAAGGGGCTAGTTTTCTTCCAGTTGAGGATATCAGGAAAGCCGTTAGAGGAAGCAAGCTCTTATGTGTAAGTGAGTCTAAATGGGTGGGATTTGAACAGGTAGCTATGGAAGAAGTGTAACAGAAGCAAGGAACAATCACAAGGGCAGAGAAGGAATAGATACAGAATAAGATGAATTTGGCTGTACTTCCCAGTTTCCCCAGTGCTCTCTTAGGGAAGCATTCATTGGGTAAACCATGCAGTCTTGAATCTATTGCTTCTGTCTATAATGTGGTGATCTCCAGTCTGTTACTTCTGCCTAAAACTTGGCTGTTAGGTGGTATCTGACACAAGATCTGGAATGTAGAGTAGGAATTTCAGGAACCAGGGTAAAGGAGGCAGAGGTGTGGATACTTCACTATGTCTTTGCAAAGTACAACAAAATTAGCCTACTTACTATGGGAACAACATGGGGATTTATTGCTCATACAGTGGAAGAAAAGTCTAGGAGATGGGTTAGGACTCATGCCCTGTCTCTGCATTTCTGGAGGCTCAGCTTCTCTCTGTTTTGGTTTCAACCTCAAGTCAGCCTTCTCACAGTCTCAAGATAGATGCCGTCTGTCAAAAAACTCCGCTCTGACATCTCCCCCCACCCGCCCCAGCCCACGCATGCTTTCTCTTTTGTGCTGAGGGCAGAGTGAATGGCGCGGTTCCGATTGCCTCCCGCACTACTTTCTGGACCACGCGCATGTGATTGGCTCAGACTTGGTCACTGAACTGATCAGCACCCAGGAAAACCATGATCAGCTTAGAGCAACCAGAGCTCACAGAGCGTGCAAGGCGGGTCTGACCACACCAAGTCACCAGGAAGCTGAGCGGTGGGAGATCCAGGGGACAGCAGTTAGGGGCACGCTGAGACGATGTTTGGAGAAAGGCCTCTGAAGCCATCCCATTACCTCCCTTGGTTTCGAGTTAATAGTATGCCTTAAAGCAGTGATTCTCAACCTGGGGGGGGGTCACATATCAGATATCTACATTATGTTTCATAACAATGGCAAAATGACAGTAGCAATGAAAATAATTTTATGTTTGGGGTCACTACAACATGAGAAATTATATTAAAGGGTTGCAGCATTAGGAAGGTTGAGAACCACTGCGTTAAAGCCTTGGGATGAGCCTGCTTTTTTTTTTTTTAAGATTTATTTATTTATTATGTATACAACATTCTGCCTCCATGTATGACCACATGCCAGAAGAGGGCGCCAGATCTCATTACAGATGGTTGTGAGCCACCATGTGGTTGCTGGGAATTGAACTCACAACCTCTGGAAAAGCAGCCAGTGTTCTTAGCCACTGAGCCATCTCTCCAGCCCCAAGATGAGCCTGTTTTAATGTACAGCCCAGGCAAATAAAAGTATTTTTCCACACAATAGCATTAACTGTCAACGGAGTGAATCCTTGGATGTAATACTGTGCTCTGAAAAGCGTAACTTTTTTTTTTTTAAAAAAAACGTTTATTTCATTTCATGTGTACCACATGCATTCCTTGGGTCTGTGGAGGTCAGAAGAGGCATCAGATCCCTTGGAACTAGAGTTACATATGGTTCTGAGTAGCCATGAGGTGCCCAGCCATTTCTCCATCCCCTGGAGCTCTTTAAATGTTTTGGGTGTGACATTCTTTAGCCCTAATTTATTTCTTGCGTCCTATGAGAGCGCTGCCTCAAGAATAACTGGCAAATTTCTAAGGGGCTTTTATGATTCAAGGCTTGTATAAGCCGGGCATGGTGGCATACACTGCAATCCTGGATCTTGGGGTGTGGAGACAGGAGGTTACTTCTAGGTCAAGTCTGTCACTGAGGGAGTCAGGGCAGATGCTCAAGGTAGGAATCTGAAGACAGGATACCTTACTGTCCTACACAGCATTACCTACAACCAGAGAACCATGGAAGATGCTGGTTAGTTGGCTCACTCTGAGCACTTTTTACTAACTGAACTAAATTCCTCATAAATCTAATCATTGCTGTTATTTGTAACATAACTTTAAATTGCTTCCCATTTCATAAATAATTCCTACTATTTAATTTAAATTGGGGTAGGGGTTGGTAGAGAGATGGCTCAGTGTTTAAGGGCGCTGAATGCTCTTCCAGGAGACCTGGGTTTGATTCTTAACACACACATGGTAGCTCACAGCCATCTGCAATTCCAGTTCCAGGGAGATCCAATGTCTTCATCTGGCCTCCATGAGCATCTGCTATACATTGTGGGCAGACAGACACGCAGGCAAAAACCACCTGTATACCTAAGATATATTACAAAAAGAATAATTGAAAACAAAATATCTTCATGGCCTATGCCTGAATCTAAGGTAGGGGCTGGCGAATTCAAGGTCAGTCTGGGCTACATACATACACAAGTAGGTACATAGATAGATAGATAGATCCAGAAAATAAGGCAAGTCGAAGCAGTTTAAGACGCTCTTTCTCCTAAAATGCCTTGGCAAGGTTAGAGGCAGGTGGCAAGTGAGCGGGGAGGCCACCGCTCGCGACTTCACTTGTCCTGTCCATGCATGGCTGTTTTGCTCTCTGTCTGCATACTGTCAGGGCCTTAGTTTTGTGTAATAAATTCAGGCTTAGTTCATTCTACCAAGAATCAGTCTTGTTCTTCAGTGTGTGGCAGTGAGCAAGTCTGAAGAGAAACTAATGTCTCAGGCTCTCCCCATGTCATCCCAAGTCCTAAATTCATCAGCATTTTCCTTCTCAGTCTTGTTTAAGTAAATATTTTCCTACCAGGGTTGCCTTGGGGTTTGTTGCAGTGGGGTGTAGTAGGAGACTGGGTGGATGTGGAAAACAAGGGGAGCAAGACAGGAGGGTTTGTCTTTTCCAGTGTTCTTTCTGAAGGGTCTTGTCTTGCTGATGCAACTGGAGATTGTGTGCAACGGTCTGTGGCTTTCAGCTTTCCATCAACTAAGAATCGTTAACTCACAAGAGTTGATCTCATGAGCCACAGGACAATGTTCCACCTGTGTGTGTATGTATGCATGCCTCGTGTGTGTGTGTGTATGTGTAAGTATGCTTGTGTGAGTGTGTTTGTGAGTGCGCCTCTCTGTGACTGTGCTTGTGTGAGAGAGTGTTTGTGAGTGTGTGTATTTGTGTGTGTTATTGGGAGTTGAATCTAGGGTTAGACAAGTGCTCCATGACTGAGCGATAGCCTCATCCCTCTTTTTACTTTGTACTTTGTTCTTTATAGCAGGATCTCACCCTGCATCATCAGCTGACCTGGAACTTCCCATCCTCTCGCTTTGGGCTTGCCAGTAGGTGGACCGTAGACATGCGCCACCAGGGTGCGCTTGCTCTGTGCACTGCAAGCCTTCCTCTCTTCCCTGTCTTCTTCCTGCAGAGGCCAGGATAAGATGGATGAATGTGTATCATTTGAATACATCAATAAGCATACTCAAGAAGCCCAGATGCTTTCATTGAAAAGCTGTGTGACCTTGGGAAAGATACTTATCACGTCTGTTTTTCAATATGAAATTAGGGAAGATACTAAGCTCTGATATATTTAACCTCAAGATATTTTTAAAATCCCTCCATTAAAGAATTGAAAATGAGTTTAAATGGCAGCGGAGAAGTGAGGAGAGGAGAGGGAGAGGAGGGGAGGGGAATAACCAGTGGGAAAACTGCAGTCTACTGAAAATTAAAAAAAAATACAGTTAAAAAAAAGCTAGAGAAAGCAGCAACTCCAAGGCCAGCATCTACCCTGTCTTTAGCAGTGAACACACAAATACTGTAAAAGTTAAATTTTGTTACATAAAACATGTAAATTCACTGTCCTTAAACAATATCATCATGTTCCCGAAAGTACTCAGGACAGCTAGGCTACTATAGTTAGTGTATTTCTAAACATATTAAATATACAAACAAGCACATTCATATTTTATTACTCTGTGTGTGGGTGTGTCTTGGTGTGTGCGTGCACACGCTTGTGTGTGTGTGTTTATGCTTGCCAATGCACATGATGTGAGTAGAGGTCAGAGGGCAGCTTTTGGTAGTTGGGCTTTCTACTTTTACCATGTGGGTTCTGAGTATCCAACTCAGATAGGCAGGCTTGGTGACAAGTTCCTTTATCCACTGAACCATCTTATCACCTTGTCGGCCTCAGGTTTTTTTGTTTGTTTTTGTTTTTTTTAGTAAAGGGCTAGCATACTTAATACTTCTATATTTCATTTCACTTTGTAATATATTTTAGAGATTACTTTGTGTCTGTGTCATATAGAACTCCCTTAATTCCTTTTTAATATGCATTGCTGTTAAAGGAGTCCATCAAAGGCTAGGGATGTAGATGAGTTTTTAGTGTTTGTATATGTGTATGTATGTATGTGTATGGGTATGTATATATATGTGTGTATGTATGTGTGCATGTATGTATATGTGTGCATTGTATGCGTGTATATGTATATATTTGTATACATATGTATACATATGTATGTGAGTATATGTGTGTATATGTGTATATATATGTGTGTAGGTATATATGTGTATGTATGTATATGTAAGTATGTGTGTGTCTGTGTATGTATACATTAACCTATATATGTGTATTTTTGTTTATATATTGTAATATATATAGTATTGTTTATATATATGTATTTTGTATATATATATTTGTTGTCAATTAGTCTTCTTCCCACCAGCAGCCACTAACTGACCTTGTGTCCCTACTGTGTCCTTTGAATGTTTCCTATATGGAATCATATACTGTGGGTCTTTGGGTCTGACTTCTTTTGCTGAGTATGATTTGAAAGTGTTTTGAGGTTCATCCGTGTCACACCATGATCATTCTTTGTTCCTCTCATTACTCAGTTGTATGACTATTCACTTGTTGGATATTCCGGTTGTTTCTAATTTTTGGTACTCTGAATAATTCTGCAAATGATGTTTATGTGAAGCTTCTGTGTAGATAGATGTCTTCACTTCTCTTGGCAAGGATTTCTAGGTGTAGAATTGCTAGCTCATTAGGTAGAGTCATGTTTAATTTTTAAAAGAAGCTTAAATTGTTTTTCACAATGTCTTTACTGTTTTTTTACACTCCGCCGGGGATACTCGGGGCTGCTTCTGTTCTTTGCACATCCTTGCTGACATGCAGCCCTCCTGACAGGTCTGTGGTGGCATCTTACTGGGACTCTGATTTGGATCTCCCTAATGACTAAGGATGCTGAACATCTTTTCACAGGTTTGTTTTCTTGTCTTTATTTTTCGTGTACAACTTAGCATCATACCTGAAAGAGAGCATGACATCCGAGTGCCAGCTCCCCTGGGCCCACGTCACATTGTGGTCCTGTCACTTTCACAGCTCTCTGTGATGAACCTAAAAACCAGCAATAACAGCAACAACCCCCAAACCAAAGGACAAACAACAACACCCCCCAAAAACAATAACAACAACAAAAAACACCACCAAGCCAAACCAAACCACAACAACAAAAACCCAAAGACAAAACAATAACAACAAAACCTGGACTTTTTCAAGTGTTTGAGATGCCTTCAAGAACCTGCCTATAAACGCATACCTTCTTTCTACCAATTTGAGTAAAAGACATTATTTTTATAATATTTCAGACATCAGGCTCAAAGTCACAAATATTAGATAATGCTCACACAGTAGTTGTCTTGCTATTCAGAAGACCTTTATAAAATGTGAACTTTATAAAAAGTACTATTTTTCCATCATCTCCCTCTTCCTCTCCAACTCCTTCCATGCCTTACCGCTCCCTCCCCTGCAAGTCACAATCTCTTGTTTAATTATTTGTGTGTATGTGTGTAAAACCTCCCAAGTGCTCATCTCTAAACATGTACATTATATGTACTTTTTAAGAGCATAAATGTATATATTTAGAATCTATACAATTAAAAGCCTGTATCAGTTTTTTAAAAAGTAAGAAACTTGCCCTGAATCATACAGGAAAAAAAAGAAAGGAAAGCAGGGGGGATTGAAAATCTGATGTTCTTTTGGGATAATATGCTTTTTTTTTTAGATTGATTTTGAAGCCCACCTAAGACTTCCTCCGCTAATGCCATTAATTCAGCATTAATTTGTCACCTCTAACGCCTTCAATACCGTTTGTCATCTCTAGCATAGAACAATAAATGTGTCATTATCACCTTCAGAGAAGCCACGAAACATGAACCACAGCCCGACTTAACTGTCCCTTTCCTTCAGGGAACAGTCAGTGCCCAGTGACTGAGACTCTCGTGGCAACTAACCCAACCTTGTGAGTCAAACATACTGTCAGTGCTTTCACGTGTAGGGCAGAACTGGCAGGAAGTGGTCACCTATGGAGGAGTTGTAGCTCGCGGAGGTGGGGCAGGGTGGGGGAGGTGGGGGGAGCTTCTCACCACCATTTCAGCTTTGTGAGCCCTTTCTTTCCATTCGACCCACAGCAGTGG
Organism: Ondatra zibethicus; assembly: GCA_004026605.1. Lineage (NCBI taxonomy): Eukaryota > Metazoa > Chordata > Mammalia > Rodentia > Cricetidae > Ondatra > Ondatra zibethicus. The sequence goes on from PVIU01003098.1 coordinate 60,634, forward strand.
TCCTAGGAATAAGAGTGGGAGGAAACTTGCTCTGCAAATTACTTTCCCAGTGAGCGCTACTCCAGGAGACATGTTTACCTGTTAATTGGCATATCACTTTACAAAACAGCAGCACTGCGGTAACCCACAGCAGAAAAGGAAACTCGCTCGAGAGCGTCTGGATTACCATTATATCAGCTGCCCACGTAACAGTCTTAGGGCTCTGAGCCTCCCTCTGTTACCATTCCCGGCTGACAGACGAGGAAATAGGTTCGATACTTGGCCCAGGTAAGCAATAGAGCAGCGTCTACATTTGTTCCTGGCAGGCTAGGTTTGGTCCAGAAGCCTAGGATGTCTTCTGCTCAGGAGAACATTTTCCACCTGTGAGATCGCCCAGAATCACTGAGTAAGTCTTGTAGGAATGTGGAGAGTCAAGGTAGTCATCTTATTGCCAACCGTAGTTCCCAAGAAGCATTGCATACTGGCCTCAAAAGGTAATGACATTCATCAGCATGCGTTACAATGCAGACAGACTCGACAATATTATGCTAAGTGGAAGATTCTGATTATACAAAGTGTCCAGAAGAGGAAAACCCACATAGAACCTAACAGAAATAGAACACAGCTTAGTGTTTGCTGAAGGCTGTGTGGACTAGGACTGGACATAGAGGTGGCGAGACAGGGAGATGTGAGGTTTCTTTTGGGGGTAAGAGCGTATTCTAAAATTGATTGTGGTGATGATGGTTGCACAAGCCAGTTATAACGAAAGTCATGGAGTCATAACTTTTCAGTGGGTGAAGTATGTGGTATATTAATTATCTCAATTCAGATGTGTTTAAATATCACCCTGGGTCAATAAGTCACAGGAGGTGTCCTTTCCAACTTGAAGTCACAAGTCTATAGGTTTGCCAAACCTTGTTCCTTCCCTGCATGGAATTTGCTAGACTGTTGCAAAATACCATTAAAAGATGGGGCTCTAGGGAGATAGCCCAGTAACAGGGGACTTCCTTCCTAGCATGTACAGGCCCTGGGTTTGATCTCCAGCACTGCAAAGTGAAATTCAAGGTGCAAAAACAAAAGTGGCTTAGATTTGTCCTTACTGTCATGTGTGTACCTCTGATACTAGAATTATCTTCTCAGTATTACTGAGCAATAGCAACTTTAACATCTTAAATACACCTTTAAATAAAAAATAATCTCTCCAGGTATGATGGCACATATCTTTAATCCCAGCACTCAGGAGGCAGAGACAAGTGAATCTCTGGGAGTTCAAGACCAGCCTGGTCTACAGAGAGTGTTCCAGGACAGCCAGGGCTGTTACACAGAGAAACACTGTCTCAAACAAACAAACAAGTCTCAACCCAAATTTATAGCTCTGGCTTCTATGACCAACTTGAACCTCTAGTGAGGAACAAGTACACTGTTGTTGAAGAACTGTTTCTTCTGCCTGTTCTGTAAAGGTGGCTCTCCCAGCAGCTTGAGGATGATACATGCCCACTGATGTTTCTTGTTCTGTACTTATTCTGAACTATTATCACTATAAGTCAACAATGCCCCTTCCCTCTCTGTCTCTATGTCTGTCTCCGTCTGTCTGTTTCTCTCTCTTCCTTCCCTCCTTATCTCCTCTTTCTCTTGTTTCTGTCTTTCTGTGTTGGGGATAAGACCCAGGGTCTCCCATGTGACAGGCAAATATTCAACCATCGAGTGACACTTTTGCCTTCAAGTTTTGAAACTTTTAAAGGTACTTCTTTCTGGTTGGGAAGCCTTTCCCATGACACATTACTATGACCACTAAGAAATATTCACAGGTTCACATCTGTGGGTTTAACCACATTTAGATCAAAATGATTTTGGAATAAAATTATATATGTGCTGAAAAAGTAGACTTTCCCCATCCCTGCTACTCCCTAAATGAGGCTTTCTAAACTTTTTACATAGCATCTGTGGCATCCTGGGCACTTTAAGTAATCCAGAGATGGTTCAAGAACAGGAGGATATGCATAGGTTATGTGCAAACACATTATTATTTTATATAAAAGACTTAAGCATCCTTGGATCTTTGTATCTCAGGACGGTCCTAGTAACAATCCTATGTGAAAAGTGAGGATAGGCTGATAGATAAGAATTAAATCTGGGATTTATGGCAAAAGGTATAGACTTCTCAGCCACTAAATGTGCTTGTAAGCTAATCTAGAATGGAGTTGCAGGGGAATTCTCTTGCTGTTCTGTGGAAATAATTTGCCATATACACTGAGATAGGTTCACCCGATTCTTATATGAGTTGAATATGATGGGTTACTCAGGGACTCCAGATGATTCAGGCTCCCCACATCCATGTTTATAGAAGTTCTGTAACCCAAAATATTGAAAGTGTAGTTCCATCTCTCTTAACAGATTCCAAAAGGACTCACACTCAGAAGGTATCCTTTTTCAAACCTTCTTTTCCACTTCCCTTGACAGGGCCTAGCAGGCACCAGGCATGTCAAATTTCTCTTCCAGTCCAAGTGTTCATGGCTTTTCTTGCTATTTGATGCTAACATGTACCACCTTCAGCTCTGCAGCATTGTCTACCCACTAAAGTGAATCTGGAACCTCAGACGTAAGCACAGACTTGCAGCACATAGAGGAAAGATAACAGCAAGTTCTCTTAAATGAATGTCTTTGCCTGGATGCGCGGAGAGTGAAGGGTTTTCATGCAAAGCCAATTTTGGACTCACCTTATTCTAAATCAAACAGAACATCTTAAAGGGAAGGAGACATTGCAAACCTCAACAATAGCTGGAGAGGCCTTAAAGGGCATTTGTGAGTGGTGGAACGTCCAGCCCTTATGAGCGGAATGTTCTGGAGTGTCTACTAAGTAGTGTCACAAAGGAACCCAGATCTAGATATAGATGCCAAAGTCAAGAGGGCTGCCACCACCCTAAATCCTGGTCTTCCAGAACTGGGTTCTGCCAATGAGGCAAGGATTCTTCCACACTGTGAAGTCCCCTGGACTTGGTCTCCTCTCCTCACTCCTGCTTATCAAAGGCAGGGTGGGTGCCAGTGAGACCTTTGGCTAATGTTAGGAAGCATTTCTCTGTCAGCCATCTCTCCAAGTATTAGACAGTTGGGAAAACTGAGAGGAAAGGGCAGAAATTAAGTGGGTGAAAGATTGAAAGGTTGGCATTCGCACCACGTAAGGGTGGAAAGTGAATGTTGATAGTTCCAAGGCTAACATCCAGGCTGTCTTGGGGTCCCAGATCCCCTAGAATGACCATTTACAGTTTCCAATCCCCTCTTCTCCATTCTTGCTCACCACACTATGGTGGTTCTTGCCCTCTTTCTGAGCTCTGTGGTGTTTGAGGGTTGAAAGGGGAAGAGGACTCCCATTGTTTGGATAGACGTAGTTCTGATTCCAAAGCTCAGGCCTCTACAAAGGACAACTTTGGCAGGAGATGCTGACACGAGTCTGTCGGTAGAATAGGAAAAACAAGTCTTTTGGATTCAGACATACCTGTATTCTCAGGTCTACCAAAGAGCGGGACAAGCAGGGACCTGTGTTGCTCAAGTGTCACTCTGCCCAGTCCCGAAGGCAGGCAGCCTCAAGGCAGCGGCCACTTGCTCTGATAGCTTCAACAAGTTGGTTAAGCTTCTGGAGCCTTGTATTCCTCATGGATGCAATCTGAGAGGCACTGACAACCACTCCTCAGTTAATTTAGGAGTCATTAATGACCCGACATTGCCTGGTGACTAACAAGTCTGTGATGTCTGTGTCTACAAAAGAGGGCATGCTTTGCTCCAAAGCACTCAAGCCCAGTACATCCCCTCCCCTGGGTGGGTTCAAAAGGATCAGCAGCTTCCAAATTTCAGCAACTCTCCCGCCTGGAGTCAACTCCTTTTGGGGGAAGTAAATATATGTATGCATTTTGTATTTTTTGAGATAAGCTCTCATCCAGTCTACATTGGTTTCAAACTTGCCGTGTTTGAAACAAGCCAAGGATGATCTTGAATTCCTGAACCTCCCATTTATACCTCCAGAGTTCTCCAATTTCAGCCTGGTTATGTGATGTTGGGCGTGGAACCCAGGACTTTGTGTGTGCTGGAAAAGCACTCTCTCAAGTGAGCTATACTCACAGCCTACATAGCAAGAAGAGAGAGCCAGAGCTGCAGACTAATGGGCTTACTCTCTCCAAGCTTGGGCTCTCATAGCTTTGGAATAGTCCCAACTCTATTCAATTTGTGGTTCTCAGGTAGGGCTACCCAACTGTACCCCAATGGACACTTAATATTGCCATTGAAGAAAGTGAGCGCCAGGCATCTAGTGGGTGGAGATAAAGGAGACTGAAAAATGTCTTGGGGTGTGTAAGGGGGGGCCCTTAACACACCATCCCAGCGGCTTCTCTGCTCTAGGAAGGCTGCTGAGGACCCTCCACGTGCCTACCATCTCAACTGCAGTTGGGCAGCAGGGCCATACCACATGGCACCTGGGATGCCAAACTAGGTCAGAGTTATCACAGAACATATAGTGATGGCAGCCTTGCTTCTGTTTCAGATCACGTGGCATGACAGGATGACAGATCCAAGCTGCCTCCGGAGGCACACACTGTGTTTTCTATCCACCTTACTTTCCCAGAAGGTTCCGGAGAAGTCTGACGTCGTGCTTCAATGCATAATAGCTGGTAATGACGCCTAGACTAGCCACTACTCCCCCTAGACTAGTTGCTTCTCAGACTAACTACTGCTCATCCTAGCCTAGCTTCTAGTCAACCTAGACTAACTACTCACCTCCCCCTGCACCCCATGCCTCTCTGCAGGCCAGGGTTATTGGTCAAAGGCAATGAAAACTACATTTGAGAAAATTATCTTAGAAATTTATTCTGAGTAATCAATTAAGCAGCTCAATCCTCTATGATGTTTTCAAGTGACTTTCTGGATGCTCAGTAATTGCCTCACCTCATGCTGTGATTCTTGGTTAGGCAGCCCCCTTACTGGCTGATTTTCAAACAATCTACTCTTCACTTGCTGTGGCATCCAGGAACAACCTGAATAATTTCATGTCATCAAACTGAGCTCTTCTCACAGCTTTTTAGCAATGTCTGTAGATTGGCTAAATTTGCCTCCCACTGATGCATGCTGGCAAATAAAGAAGAATTTAAAACCAAAGCAAGAGGTGCTCAGAGGAGGTAAGGCCAAAGATGGGACCTACCCCCGGACGGGAGACTAGATCATTCAGAGCTGATGACTGGGTATTAGCGGCCCAATGGTAAAGGGGTTTCATTAAAGGTAAGGGGGCAGAGAGATGACGCAGGTGATAAAAGCATAGGCACTGTGAGCCTGACAGCCTGAGTTTGTCCCCTGCGTCCCAACAGCAGGAGAGAACTGACTCATGCAGACTTCCACAAATGTGTTGTGGCACTCTCAACACACATGTGCGCGTGCACACCCACACCCACAGAGACAGAGAGAAAGACAGAAACAGAAAGATTCACAGAGAAAGACACACACAGAGAGATACACAGAGGGAAAGAGACACATCTATGTATACACACACACACACACACACACACACAAATGGGAGAGGAGAGATACACACATACACATACAGAAATAAAGAATAAAAACAGTAATTTGACAGAGAAGTGTTTTTTAAATCTATGTAGATGGTTCTTTTCTTTCTTAGATTATATCCCTACCCTTGAAAACACGGAGGTACTACACCCATGGTGTTTCCTTAGGGCAGGCAGGAATTGCTTACCCCCTTAGCTTCTCTTCCTAACTCAGAGGAGAAGTATGGTCATAGAAATAACTACCCTTTGCAGAAGTCAAGATGAAACCTCGTCTTTGGTCTGGAGGCTGGTGTAACCCATCCACACTCAGTCTCTCCAGCTCCACAGCTGGCTTTCTCAGAGCTCAGACAGAAGGAGAGACCCAAGCTGACCCTTAGTCTTCTGAGAGAACCTCCATGTGTTTAGACACATCCTAAACTCGGTCACTGGTCCGCACACATAGTAGCTAGATCATTTAGAATGGTTCAGGCAGTGACTCATAGAGAGGTTCAAAACAAGGGGAGGAAGGTCAGGGGTGGAGGAGTATTGCACAGTGGTAGAATGCCTGCCTAGCGTGCCTAATACCCTAGGTCCCATCCTTAGCGTTGGAAAACAAAGGGAGGAAGAAGTTTTAGGTGAGGTTTCCAGGAGAAAAGAGAACCTTCCAGAAGGTACAAGCTACCACTTCCTTATGGGCATCTCATTTCTGGCTGATGGTATAGGCTCAGACAATGCACAGGGAAAAACCCTGGCAACAATCAGGAAACTGGAGGAGAGCAACCAGCCCTAATCATTCTTAATAAGGCCCTGGAGGTCAAAATGTTCCAGGGGCCAGCTCTCACATACTTTAAATTCTTTCTTGGGGTGTGTGTGTGTGTGTGTGTGTGTGTGTGTGTGTGTGTGTGTGTGTGTGTGTGTGTGAAGCCCCACACATGGTACAAAAGGAGGAATTCAGTGCTTCCTAAGCAGGGGCTGGAGGAAGCTGGCTGAGTGAGGGGCTTGAGACAGGGAAGAAGGGGCAGAAATGGACCCTGACAGCCTTCTCTTCTGTTGGTTTCCAGGGAAGTGCCTCTTTACTCTAACATCTGCCCATAGGAAGTTGAGGCAAGCAACTCCTGGGCTAGGGTGTGTCCTTGCAAATGTGGGGCTCTGTGTTTTTGGCCTTGGGGGCAGCCACACAGGCACCTACCTGGAGGAGATGGTAGCAAAGCCCCCCAGTGGCTGAAAAGCACATATGTGGCCTTGGCAAGCAGACAAGGAGCCAGACCCTGAGTATTCTAAGGTCCTGCTGGTATGGGTCTCTCTGACTCTTAGCATCCTGACCTCTTTTATCTCCCTACCTCTTCTATATAGCCTTAGAAAAATAGAGGCTTTCTGAGCTGCTGTCAAAAATTACATGATATAGAAACAAAACCCAAGACTGTTCCTGGTATGGATCTAGAATGGCATGTTGTTTTCTAACCCCTGAACTTTGCTTTCTACACAGACAGCATATTTGGTAATTCTTGGTGGCATGGGGAGTGGTGAGAAAGCTCTTTGGGACACACTGGAAACCTTCTTGCCTAGTAACAGGAAGACAAAATTCCTGCTGTGCGTTAGCATTCTCGGCCTAGCTAATGGCCACCAGGGAGGAATGAAACCTTCCAAGGGAAGAGTGTCAGTGGGTCAGCTTTTGTGATAGCGTCCTTCACTTATGTATACATAAGACCAGTCTAGAAGATTTATGCTCTAGACTTCTTCTTTCTTTAGGAAGAAAATGGAATTTTGTTCTTGTCCCATTGAAGCAGCTAACCCTACTTAACTTCCGAGATCAAAGGAAATGGAGCATGTTCAGGATGGCATGGCTGTAGACACACTGGAATTTTTTTTCATTACATTTTATTTCTCTCTCTCTCTGTGTGTGTGTGTGTGTGTGTGTGTGTGTGTGTGTGTATGCATGCACATTTACACTTGCATGCCATAGCTCACATGTAAGGTCAGAGGACAATCTGTGGGAGTTGGTTCTTTCCTTCTATCATATGGGTTCCAGCCTTGAAACTCAGATAATCAGGCTTGGTAACAAGTACCTTTACTCACTGAGCCACCTTGTAGGCTCATAAAGATATATGTGTGTGTGTGTGTGTGTGTGTGTGTGTGTGTGTATGAAATCTAATTTATTCTTTCAGGTTCAGGTTTGAGCACTGTTACGTATAATTTCCAATGAGATTTGGGACATAGCTCAGTGGCAAGACCCTTGCCTGTTAGAGTTTCTGTTGCTGTAATAAAACACCATGACCAAAAACAAGTTGGGGAGGAAAGGGTTTATTTCACCTTACAACTCTAAGGTCACAATCCATCTCATTGAGGGAAGTCAGGGTAGGAACTTCAAGGTGGAAACTGAAGCTAAGACGTTCCATGGAGGGGTGCTGCTTACTGGCTTGTTCTCTATGGCTTGCTCAGCCTGTTTTCTTGTAGCGCCCAGGACCACCAGTCCAGGCATGGTGCCACCCACAGTGAGCTGAGACCTCCCACATCAATCATCAATTAGGAAAATGCCCACAGGTTTGCTCACAGGTTAATCTGGTGTGGGCATTTTCTGAATTGATGTTCCCTCTTCCAAAATGAGTCTAGCTTGTGTCAACTCGACATAAAACTAGCCAGCACTCTCAATAACTGCAATATTAAGAATTGCACCACACACATAAAAATTTAATTTTCTCAAAGGTAATGTGAGGAGCTTAAGAGATGGCTTAGAAGCTAAAAATGTACACTGCTCTTGCAGAGAACTGAGCTTGATTTCCAGCATCCACATTGGACGGTTCACAACTGTAACACCAGCTCCAGTGGACTCCTTCTGCCCTCCCTGGGCACTGACACTCATGTGCACACGTTCATGTGCAGATGCAAACATACAGCTACAAATAAAGACAAATCTTTAAAAGCAATGAAAGCAAAGTGATCTCTGTGTAAAATTAATGATCAAAGATTTTGTTAACTCATTAATGTCTATAAGAACTAGAAAATATAAAGCCTGAAAAGCTGCCTATTTATAGGCATTAAAAAGTCAGGAGCACACACATGGGTTAGGCACAACCCTACTTATTACCCTATGGGGCAGCAAAACCTTACAGTGTTATCTTTCTGCTAGACTGATATTATTTGTATCTCTGCTGGGTAAAACCTACAAGATGACAAATGAGGTCACCGAATCTAGAAGTTTTAGTCAGTCCTATTGCTGAGTTACTTTGGCCCCATGTGACATGGAAAATCAAATACCACCTATAGCTTTGTCTCTTGAATTTTTTAATTGACCTTTTCTACTGTTCATATATTTAAATTTTAATTCCATCTATCTATCTATCTATCTATCTATCTATCTATCTATCTATCTATCTATCTATCTATCTATCTATCTATCTATCTATCTTGTAGAATGGGGTAGGTACATGCATACCACAGAATGCATTTGGAGATCAGAGGTCAGAGGCCAGCTTATGGGAGTCAGCTCTCTCCTTCCACCATGTGGGATCCAGGAAGCAAACTCGGCCATCAGACTTTAGTGGCCAGAGCCTCTATTTGCAGAGTCATCTCCCTGACCATCAACCATAGTTTTGGAGACTTATTTTATTTTTGGATAATTAAAATACATTTTCCTATGATTAGAGACAGTGTTTTTATTCTGCATTTCATTAACATATCCCATTGTGCTCATGCCTAGGCCTTCTTCTTAATTTCCATTTAGAGCTTTACAACTTAAATATTATTATTTTTTTCCCCTCAGGTCAGCCCAAGCCAGAGGTGACTTGGTACAAGAATGGTCAAGCCATAGAGGAGGGAGGCACTGTTTCCAGCTATGAGTTCTTTGAGAACCAATACATTCATTTGCTCCATCTCTCACGGTAAGCAGCTTGGCTTCTGTGGACTGTTCACTAACATTCTGTCTTCCACACTGTGCTGGCTACTATGAGATCAGGCTGAAAGATTTCCTTCTGAGGTCCTGATCTTAGATGTTACTGGCAGGCAACAGTCAAAGCATCCAGCAGGGACTAAAGTGGTCCCTCTATGTGAAAGGATTATCTGAAGATTTAATAAACCATGGGTTTAAAATATTTTAAAAAAATTCTCACTAGGGTGAGTGACAGTTGTATGGCTTGGTCTATCTGTGGGACCCCTGGCAGTGCGACTAGGCTTTATCCCTGGTGTATGAACTGGCATTTTGGAGCCTATTCCCTATGGTGGGATACCTTGCTCAGCCTTGATGCAGTGGGGAAGGACTTGGTTCTGCCTCAACTCGCTATGTTAGGCTTAGTTGACACCCCATGGGAGGCCTTACCCTATCTGAGAACAGGATGGGGGGTGGGGAAAGGTGATGGCAGCAGGAGGAAGGGAGGGAAGAGGAACTGTGGTTGGTATGTAAAACGAATAAAAAGAGAGAGAGAAATCTCATTGGGACTGGGCATACTTCTTCAATCCTTAGGTCGGTGAATATTACCCTTTGGGGTTGAACAACCCTTTCACAGGGGGAGCCTAAGACCATTGGAATACATAGATTTTCACATTATGATTCATTACAGTAGCAAAATTATAGTTATAAAGTAGCAATGAAAATAATTTTATGATTAAGGGTCATCACAACATAAGAAACTGTTTTAAAAGGTCACAGCATTAGGGAGGTCGAAAACCACTGACCTAGACAAGATACTACACTAGTAATTTATGTATAATTTACATCATATTAGGCACTAGAATTAACATAAGGGTGATTTGTACAAATACTATGTCATATTATATAGGAAAGAGCATCCTCAGGCTTGGCTGTCCTAGAACTGAGATATCCCTAGGATACTAAAGGGTAACTATATTCATTGAGCTCAGTAACTTTTTAACCTTCTCTAGTTTGCCATTGATAGAGTTAAATTTTATCTAGAATTATTTCCCTTTATTAGATGAGTTTTTCATCTACTCTTGTTCTCTCTGGGAAGTTAAGAAAGCGTGATAAGATTTCAGCACTGTTATCCAACCTTCCATATTGGATGAAGGAGATAGCTGTGATTGACCAGAACCCACAGCAAAGTGGGTAAAGGGATTGAAGATAGAAACCAACTTTCAGATTTCATTTTTAGGAGGTAGAGGCAGGAGGATCAGGAATGCAAGGTAAGCCTGAGATGCGTGAGATCCTGCTCCCCCCTCAAGAACAAAATAAGTAGCGACAGTTCAGTACAGTAGTTTCTAGGTCTTTTTGTTTCCCTGGGAGATATTTGATTTCATGCAATGTGGAGGCCAGAGATGAAGAGAAAACATAACTGTTGTTTTGGAACTGTTAGGGAGTCTGTGCCCTTGGTCCCTGTATTAGCTACCTTTCTCATTGGTGTGATACCCATCAGAAGACATTTAAGAAGGAGGGATTTATTTGAAATACAATTTGAGGGGACACATTCTATCATGGCAGGGAAGGCATGGAGAATCAAGAGGTCTACTAGTCACATCGCATTTGCAGTCAAGAAATGGAGAGTGGATGGGAAGTGGGGCTGGGTGATGAAACCTCAGTGCCTGTCTCTGGTGACCCACTTCTTCCAGTGAGGCACCGCCTCTTCAAGGTTCTGTAACCTTTCCAAACAGTTCCACCAAATGGGGACACAGTTTTCAAGCACGCGAGCCTATGGGAGATATTTCACACTCCCATGTCAGTATCCCCCAGTGCTACCGAATGCCCTTAAGCAGCTCTAGGGAGGCCGGCAGCACTGTGGAGCACAGAAATGACTGGTATGCACCAATGTGTACCAGAGGCCAGGGTCTCAGAAAAAGAAAGCAGGACTTGAGTTTGATTTCCATGGTTTTCATTTTCTTGCTCCGTGACCGTGGTCAATTGCTTAGCCTCTCACTTCCTCTGTCTGCAAAAGAAAAGCATGATTAAGAGAACTAAATACTTCGGTGTTTGTAAATTTTCATATAACAGGCGTAGATAGCTACGAGCTTGCTTTCTCTTTTTGGATGTTTTTATTTTATCTATTTATTTTGTATGCTCACGTGCCATGATGCACAAGTAGAAGTCAAGAACAGCCCCCAGGAGTCAGTTCTCTTTAACATGTGGGCCCCAGAGATTGAACTCAGGTTGGCGGGCTTGGCGGCAGGCACGTTTCCCGGCAGAGCCGTCTCCCAGGCACCTCCACGAGCTCTTCCATCACTCATGCGCCTTCTTGTTGAAAGTAAGCGCAGAGGTCGTCTTACCATGGTGAACTCTTGTGACTTAACAGTCTACCGAGGCTGGCATTCAAGCTAAAGCACATTCATCAGACAATGCAGCAGGCCTTGCACCTGGCGCTGAAGATGGAGGTGAATAGCAAACCCTGTCCACGTCCTCACAAAACGCTCACTCCAGCACGGAAGACAGGAGTAAACAATGAAGCCATTCTCCCCTCACCAGATCAAATCAACCAGGCAGCTAAATTGTCATTTGTGTCCTGTGAGTAAGGCCTGGATTTTCATGCTTCCTCACTCCAGTCTAGCCAAGGCATGTCCCTCCACATCTCTATCTCATTCCTTGGAATCCACATAAGGCTCACAGGCCGTTCCAGAAACTCACGGCTCTTTTCAGTATTAAGCGTTCTCTCCTCTTTTGATCTGACTGCATAGGTCTTCCTTATGATGCTTGTTTATTGCACCCGCCAGTATTGATGAACTCAGTGGGTGGTGGGTCTCATAGATTCCAGGAACCCTCTTTGTTCCACACAAATGATCCCTAAAGTCTGGTATAATTCCTGCAACATAAACAGTTCTTTTGTTTTTAATTGATTTTATTGAGCTCTACATTTTTCTCTGCTCCCCTCCCTGCCTCTCCCCTCCCCTTCAACCCTCTCCCATGGTCCCCATGCTCCCAATTTACTCAGGAGATCTTGTCTTTTTCTATGTCCCATGTAGATTAGATCCATGTATGTCTCTCTTAGGGTTCTCATTGTTGTCTAGGTTCTCTGGGATTGTGATTTGTAAGCTGGTTTTCTTTGCTTTATGTCTAAAAACCACTTGTAAGTGAGTACATATTATTATAATTGTCTCTCTGGGTCTGGGATATCTCACTCAATATGATGTTTTCTAGTTCCATCCATTTGCCTGCAAATTTCAAGATGTCATTATTTTTCTCTGCTGTATAGTATTCCATTGTGTAAATGTAGCACATTTTCCTTATCCCTTCTTTAGTTGAAGGGCATTTAGGTTGTTTCTAGGTTCTGGCCATGACAAACAATGCTGCTATGAACATAGTTGAGCACATGTTCTTGTGGTATGATAGAGAATCCTTTGGATATATACCCAAAAGTGGTATTGCTGGGTCTTGAGGAAGGTTGTCTCCTAATTTTCTGAAAAATCTTCATACTGACATCCAAAGGGGCTGTACCAGCTTGCACTCCCACCTGCAATGCAGAAGTGTTCCCTTTACCCCACAACCTCTCCAGCATAAGTTGTCACCAGTGTTTTTGATCTTGGCCATTCTTACATGTGTAAGATGGAATCTCAGAGTTGTTTTGATTTGCATTTCTCTGATGACTAAGGATGTTGAGCATTTCCTTAAGTGTTTTTCAGCCATTTTAGATTCCTCTGTTGAGAGTTCTCTGTTTAGGTCTGTACTCCATTTTTTTTTTTTTAAATTGGGTTATTTGTTCTTTTGATGACCAATTTCTTGAGTTTTGTATATTTTGGAGATCAGACCTCTGTCTGATGTGGGGTTAGTAAATATCTTTTCCCATTCTGTAGGCTGTCGTTTTGTCTTGTTGACCGTGTCCTTTGCTTTACAGAAGCTTTTCAGTTTCAGGAGGTCCCATTTATTAATTGTTTCTCTCAGTGTCTGTCCTACTGGGGTTCTATTTAGGAAGTGGTCTCCTGTGCCAATGTGTTCAAGTGTATTTCCCACTTTCTCTTCTATGAGGTTCAGTGTGGCTGGCTTTATGCTGAGGTCTTTGATCCATTTGGACTTGAGTTTTGTGCATGGTGTCTATGCACATATGGATCTATTTTCATTCTTCTATATGTTGATATCCAGTTATGCCTATGTTAATTCTGCCTACCCAGAAGCATGGGAGATCTTTCCACTTTCTGGTGTCTACTTCAATTTCTTTCTTCAAAGATTTAAAGTTCTTGTCATATAAGTCTTCCACTTGTTTGGTTAGAGCTACTCCCCAGATATTTTATGCTATTTGTGGCTACTGTGAAGGGTTATGTTTCTCTGATTTCTTTCTCAGCCCGTTTATCATCTGTGTATCAGAGAGCTACTAATTTTTTTTGAGTTAATCTTGTATGCTGCTACATTGCTGAAAGTGTTTATGAGTTGTAGAAGATCCTTGGTAGAATTTTTGAGGTCACTTATGTAAACTATCATATCATCAGTAAATAGTGAGAGTTTTGACTTCTTCTTTTCCAATTTGTATCCCCTTGATCTCCTTTTGTTGTCTTATTGCTCCAGCTAGGACCTCAAGAACTATATTGAATAGATATGGAGAGAGCGGACAACCTTGTCTTGTTCCTGATATCAGTGGGATTGCTATGAGTTTCTCTCCATTTAGTTTGATGTTGGCTGCTGCCTTGCTGTATATTGCCTTTATTATGTTTAGGCATGTTCCTTGTATCCCTGCTCTCTCCAAGACCTTTATCATGAAGAGATGTTATATTTTGTCAAAAGCATTTTCAACATCTAATGAGATGATCATGTGGTTTTTATTTTTCAGTTTGCATAAACAGTTCTTAAATGCATGTATTTGAGGCCTTGAGAGATGGTTAAGAGCTAATAGTGCTCCATGTTCTTGCAGAAGTCCTGGGTTCAGTTCCCAGCACCCAAATGGTGGCTCACAATTGTCTAAAACTTTACTTCCAGGCTTAATGGTGTCTTTTCTAGTCTCCATGGAACCAGGCAAACAAGTGGGTATACATATACACTCAGGTAAAACACTCGTACACATAAAATAAAAATAAATAAACCTTTTAAAATACATGTTTTTTGGTTATTAATTTGTGTAGATCAGTATTGGCAAATGTTTTTTGTTTTTAAAATAAAGGCCCAGAGAATAAAAATATTTCGTGTATCAGGTGTGGTGGCTCACGCCTTTAACTTGAGTACTAGGAGGCAAAGGCAATAGATCTCTGTGAGTTTGAGGTCAGGATGGCCAGCATAGAGAGATTCTGGTCAGCAAGGGCTACATAGTGAGACCCTGACTCAAAAAAATCCTCCCAAACCAAAACCCCCCAAATAAATAAAGATTACCTGCTTTGCAAGCTACATGCCAATGTAAGCCACGATAATTTATCTTGGCTATTGTAGTGCAAAGAAGCCATAGGCAATACATTTTAAAGAACAAAATGGGCAGGGCTCTGTTTCAAGAAAACCTTTTTTATAAAATAAAGACAGGGAGCCAGATTTGAGTATCTCTATATATTCATTATCTGTTTCCTACATTTGATTAAAAAAATTTGTTTGGAGATAGATTGGCCTCAAATTCCTTATGTAGCTGTTGTGGTTTGAATGAGAATGTCCCCTATAGGTTCATATCTGAATGCTTGGTCCCCAGGTGGTGGAACTCTTTGGGAAGAATTAGGTGTGGCCTTATTGGAGGAAGTGTGACACTGGGGGTGGGCTTTGAGGTTTCAGAAGCTCAAGTTCTTCCCAGTTTGTGCGCTCTCTCCTTGCCTCATGCTTGTGGGTCAAATATAAGCTCTTAGCGCCTGCTCCAGCATCATTCCTGCCTGCTTGCTGCCATGCTCCCCCACCGTGATGGTTTTGGACTCTAACGCTCTGAAACTGTAAGTGCATCTCCAATAAACTCTCCCTTCTATAGGTTGTCTCGGTCATAGTGTTTTGTCGTAGCAATAGATAAATAAGCAAGACACCAGGGCTCTGTACATCCTGGTCAGCACTCTACCACTGTCTCGTATTAGCCTAGTCAGTCCCATACTTGTTTCTTCTCCTTGAGCACTTATGGCAGACTACTTAGTTGATCACTTGCAGATCTACTACTTAGTTGATAAAATGCAGATTTACTTTGATTATTTTTTTAATTGTGAATGCATATGTTCTCTATGTAGGGGTATGCAGACATGAGTGCAGTACCCTAGGAACTCCTGGAACTAGAATTCCAGGCAGTGTTGAACCTCTATGTGGGTGCTGGGAATCAAACTCAAGTCCTCTGGAAGAGCAACCAGCACTCTTAACCACTGAGCCATCTTTCCAGCCCTCAGTTGATCACTTTCAGTCTCACACCTAAAAAAAAATTCACATTTTGATTTTAAGATAAGCTAATTCTCTTGAGAATTGAAAATTTTCTGTCAATGTTTTCATAGTTGTTATTTTTACCGGGCCAGGATGCTGAGGGACACAAAAAGCCACAAGGCTCCAAAAGCTGGTAGGCGGGATGACTTGGTAAAGAGATAACACAGAGAGGAGAAATTGACAAAGGGGGCTGACACCCCAGTAGCATCAGAGACTCCCCATTTCTATTGTGTGCCCAGCAGGGTAGTGCCTTTTGTAAAACTGAAGGTTTTGTGGGACAGAATCTATTCTTCCAAGCTTCTGGTTTGCCATTGAAATATAGCCCACCTACTGGGAGATATATTTAGTTCTAATGCAGGGCACGATGGCAGAAGAATATAACATAGACATAGGCACATTCTTCTGTTTAGTAGTAAATATGCTGGGTATGAATGACAGCGAAACATTCTAATATTTGATACCAGTTCTTCTGAACTAGGGTGGCCCACTAACATTGACTGGGGAGTTTTTTAATACCACAAATTTTGGGGTCCCACCCTTGACCAACTAAATTTGAACCTCAGGTGACTCTAATATGTGGCTGAAGATTAAAAATGCCTTGCCTCCCAAGCATCTGTCTGCAAAGTAAATGACTTCCACCAGTGCATTAGATGCTGCTTAGGAAGATGAATGATGTTTTTATACCTATGCCTTTCAAAAAATCACAAGTTAATTGTTCTAATATGCGCCTCAGTTGTTGCTAATGCACAGTAATCTGCTGGATTACCTCATGGGCAATCTGAATTTGGACTTGGGATCAACTTTGGACAACGTGATCCCTGAGCCTTCACAAGCACTTTTTCCTCGAGAGCTTTTTGAGGGGGAGGTTTACAGACCCATTCTGCAATCCTGCTCTGTGGCAGTTTTAGTTACTTTTCTCATGACTGTAACAAAATAATCAACAGAAACAAGGCAGGAGGGACTTGGGCTCAGACTCTCAGAGCACATGGTCCACCGTGGAAGGAAGAGCATGACAAAGGCAGTGGGAACTTGTCGCTCATACCAGTTCGCACATCTTTATGGGTCAGCAAGTTGAGAAAGGACCAGAAGTGGGGCTGGAATATAACCTTCAAAGGCCAACTTCCAGTGACCCACTTTCTGCAGCCCAACCCCACAACCTTCTAAAACAACGTCACCGTATGCTCAAACATAACAGGTATGTGTGTGTGTGTGTGTGTGTGTGTGTGTGTGTGTGTGTGTGTGTGTGCACTTCTCAGATTGAAACCATAGCAGGGAGCAAACACTGTGTTTACTGACATTTGACATTTTCCTCTTTTCAGTACCTTGTGGAACTCCTTCTCCACCCCCACGCCGGTTCTCCTCAAAGTCTCTTCCTGGGGAGATGCATCAGTGCTTACACAGCTCCAGGTTGAGGGCATTTGTCAGGGATTAGAGACAGAGAGCTAATAAAGTATCCGAGAGAGAAACACCAACCATACCATGAGCTCCTACGTACAGCTTGAAAGCATTTTGGTTTTTTCTTTAAAGATATAGGACTTGGGAGGGGTGGAGGAAAACACTACTGAATGTTTTCTAACACATAATGAAAGCAAACAGCACCAATGTGTGTGCACAAATGGGAAACTGTGTGACCTTTGATGAATATAAACATAAATCTGCCCAGGACCAACACCTTGAGAGATAGATCCCGTTCTAGTTAGGATTATCATTGCTGTGATGAAACAGCATACCAAAAGCAACTTGGTGAGGAAAGGGCTTGTTTGGCTTATGCCTCCTCATCATTGCTCACCACTGAAGGAAGTCAGGACATGAATTTAAACAGGGCATGAACCTGGAGGCAGGAACTGAGGCAGAGGTCATGAAGGAGTGCTGCTTACTGGCTTGCTCCCTCTGGCTTGTTCAGCCTGCTTTTTTATAGAACCCAGAACCACTAGTCCAGAGTGGCTTCACCCATAGTGGGCTAGGTCCTCCCCATCAATCACTAATTAAGGAAATGTGCTACAGGCTTGCCCTCAGCCAGGATTACGGAGGCTCCCAGCTCTCTGATGACCCTAGTTTGTGTTAAGTTGACATAAAACCAGCCATAAAAAACAACATAAAAGCATATCCCTCTTGGTCATAAGAAGTATTTTTGTTGTTGTTGCTTTTTTTTTTAAATAAGTTTTTAGACAGGGTCTCACTTTGTATCCCTGCCAGGCCTGGAACTCACTATGTAGACAAGGCTGGCAAGAGGCAATTTTTTTTTAAGGTCATGGTCATATCCTACTGTGTTGAGAGAGAGGGAGAGTATATGCAAATTGCAGGTCAGATGATAATAGAAGCAGCCCTTCTGGCATGCTCAGCGCTCTGCTCTGGTATTGGCTGGGCTGGGGCAAGCCTGAGGGTTGCAAGAGAATGTTTGCACGGACACCACGAGACAGCGTTCCCACGGAATGTCCAGGTGAATATTATCCCCCCAAATCTATATACACTTAGAACCTTGAACTATAACCTCATTTGGAAATAATGTCTTTGCAGTTGTAATTGCGTGTCTACGAGGTTAGAGTGAGTCCTAAACTGATGGCTGGTGTCCATAGAGAAAGGGAACAGCCAGAGGAGGTGGATATACCAGAGACAACCAAGAGAGAAAGTTTTAGTTCACGGCTTTGGAAGTTCTGGTCCATGATTGATGATGGCCGCTTTGCTTTGAGGCCTGTAGAGAGGCAGTGCATTCTGATGGAGCAGCTGGAACCTGAGGAAAGCCCTCCACTTCATGGCCAAGGAGCCCAAAGGAGTGAGGAATCACCTGGAATCCTACAAAACACTTCAAGAGCATGCCCCAATACCCAAAGGCCTCCCCTACTCCTTTCCATTTATTTCTTTATGTTCATTCATGACGTTTGAGCCAGCGTGAGCACTGGTTGGTCTGAAAGGTTTAAAATACTTTTACCCATGTGTCTGGTAACTGATATCACTCGGTGTCTCCTCTGTACTGCCTCTCATCCCAGAGGCAGGAACTAACTTTCTTTCAGGACAGGAAACAGAGCTAAAAGCCTTTGGTGCCCACTTCAACACCAAAACCACCACATTATTGTGACCAAAGAAAGCCACGTGGACAGTTCAGGTTGAAGAGACAGGAACATAGACAACTTTTTGAAGGACCGAGTAGTAAAGTCATGTGTCAGCAAGGTGTATGTACTCAGATTGGGACTAATGGCCAATTTTGGGGGGTAAAAATCATGTGTATGTATGTATGTATATATGTGTGTGTGTATGTATGTATGTATGTGTGTATGTGTGTGTGTATGTGTATCATGTGAGGTGCACATGGAGGCCGGAAGAGGGCACTGACTGTCCTACAGCTGTACTGACAGGCAGCTGTGAGCCACCTGACGAGGGTGTTAGGAATGGAGCTCAGGTCCTCTGGAAGAGGAGTCCATTCTCTTAACCTATGAGCCAGTTTTCCAGTCCCACCATAGCCAAATTTTATACTTTGTTATATCCTCCATTCATTCATGGACTATCTAGTGGATCTTAAAAAGTCTCTGTCTACATGTAGCCTTGTCTCACTTAAAACCAAAGCATACAAAACCCCACTCCCCATGACTAATCTTCTTTTTGTGGAACACTTTTTTTTAATTAATTTTTAATCCACTCATTTATTCAACAAGAAGTAAAATCCCTTAATACATTTTAGTCACACATCCAGTAAGGGTTGCTGAGTCTTGATGTCACATTCTAGTGGAAGAAACTGGCATAAAAATAAATGGCTATTTATTAAAAGAAAAAATATATTATTTATTATATCCCAGCCACTGGTTTTATATGTTTTATATATATGTGCTGTGGATTTATATATGTTTTATATATAAAATATATGTTTATACATAAATATATGGTATATAGCATATATGTGCTATGTATATTTATAGATGTTGCATATATTTTATATATGTGTTTATACTCATAGCTCCATTTGAAAAGTTGTCTTAGAGGTAAATCTGAGACTTTGGTAATTTTTCAGCCTTATTCTCTCTCTCTCTCTCTCTCTCTCTCTCTCTCTTTCTCTCTCTCTCTCTCTCTCCTCTGTGTAGATATAGGCATACACAAGTGTTTGTACTTGTGCACGTGTGTGCAGGTGTATGTGAAGCCCGAAGTTAATACAAGCATCATTTCCCCCAATCATTTCATCACCTTCAGTTTTTAGACAAAGTTCTCACTGAACTTGGAGCTCACTGATTGGTCTAGATTGGCTGGCATCAAGTTCTAGCGAATTCTCCTCTGTCTACCTCCCTAGCACTATGGTTATAGGTGCCCACTTTTTAATGTGGGTGCTGAGAATATGAACTCAGATCTCCATGTTTGCACAGCAGGCCCTTTACCAGCTGAATATCTCTCCAGCCCTTTTGATTTTTGCTTACATTCTGCTTAGCAGACAGACCTCATAAGCCTTGGGACATGTAACACGTTCCTTAGGCTACTCCAGTCTGAGCGTTCAGTGTCAGAGCTTGTGGTCTGTACCTAAGAACTTTGTCCAGTCCCTGAGAAAACCATCAGTCCATTTCCATACACAATCACCCAAGAAACCATCAGTCTATTTCTATACACAATCACCCAAGGACCCCGCAACTCTTTTAAGTACCCCCAAAGCCCTGAGTGTTTGACTGTGAATGAGGCTGGGAGGGATTTAAGACTCAGTGACATCCTCCTTTCTCAAGGAAATACCTCAAAACACACACCCAGCTAACGGTAGAATTGTCACCATCAACCATTTACAAAAGACGGCATTATTTCCTGCATTAAGAGAAGAAGCTGAGGCTAACTTGTCTGTATTGATATTTCAAGCTGTCTCAAAAAATTTTTTGGAGAGAGGGTTGTAACGCAATCTTAATTAATCTTAACAATGAAAACCTGGTGAGATATTAAGGGTGAAAGCTGAAAGATCAGAGAAGCAGAGCAGCAGCCACCAGAGACTTCTTACCTCTACAAAATCTCAGGCCGAATGGGCAAGATACTGTCTCTACAAATCCTCAGACTGAACGCAATGCTCTGCCTCCTCCCTCCTTATATTCCTCTCTGCCCAGCCATATTCCTTCCTGTCTCCACCTCCTTAGTGCTAGAATTAAAGGCATGTGAATCCCAAGTACTGGGATTAAAGGTGTGTGCTGCCACTGCCTGGCCTCTATGGCTAACTTGTGACTTAGCTCCACACTCTGATCTTCAGGCCAGCTTTATTTGTTAGATCACAAACAAAATATCATCACATTCTCACAGTGTGGCCCTGGCTGATCTGGAACTCTATGTAGAACAGATTGTCCTCAAACTCACAGAGATCCCCCTGCCTCTGTCTCTGCCTTCAGAGTGCTAGGATTAAAAGTGTGCACCGCACCATCTAAATGACGATTTTGGAACAGATTAAAATTGGCATTTTGGAGCTAAGAAAGAAAGCTAGTTTGGAGCAACAGCACTTTTCTTCTCTGTTCTTTTCTTGTTGGAGGTAAAATATCACTAACGTGTCTGATCAAGACCGCACTGGTTAGAAATAAAGATGACTGAATCTCATTATGTCTTGGCTAAGTGGCTATGGTTTTCATCCAAGGCTGGAAAGCATTTTGTGAACTCTGCATTCTGTGTGCTTAAGTAGGTCTAACAAGTCTTAAGGATGACTGGTAGAACTTCCCAGCACCTACAGGGCCTCCGTTCCCAGCATAGGGCTCCCCTGACATTCTTCCTGAATGAATTCAGAAGCTGTGCCTCATATCCGTTTATTCTTGCCATGCCTGGAGTCTGACTTGAATGGGTTCTGAGGGTCTGACGAGAATCTCCCATTTAGTCTCCTGGGTGATAGATCCCTTTGAAGATTTCGCTGTCCATCATCACTTCCCAGTTGTGACTTCAGTAGGTGAATACCTCAGAGAATGATCATAGGTCAGCCCTTAGCACATTTACTCACCTCTTCCTGGAGACAGAAATTTGGTAGCTCTTCTCATGATGATGCTAATCCTTTAGGACAAACCTTGTGAGTCTTGGTGGTAGGTGCCATATTGATTCAAGAGCCCCTTTTCAGACCTTGGCACAACCAGGGCAAGGCTCACTCATCGCTAGTCACTGTCTCTTACAAGGTCCTCCCACCGACATGTCCTGAAGACTGAGAGCGGATCAGGAGTGTTGGGGCATTCTTGGTCCCCCTCTGTCATGGGAGTCACAGCCCAGAGCTTCTGAGGATTGAAAAGATGTAGAGTCTCACCGAGGCAGAATCCCCAGCATTCTAGCACTTAAGAGTGTTTGGCCAACATCCACCAAGACTCTTAGTAAGAGGGCATGGCATGATTGTGGCAGAGCTGAAACCAAACCAGGCCTGTGGGTTGGCAGGACTATAGAGGCTGGAACAGGACTGAGGAGAAAGCCATGTGGGCGTGCAGCACCGTGGGGACAGAGACAGGATGGAGGACAGGGTCCATTTGTCAACAAGTGTCTTGGTGATGAGCCACCTCAGACAAATTTTTTCTTCCTCATGCTCACAGCTGATGACATCTCAGTAAAACCTGCAGCCCTTCTCTGTTGCACATTAGGGCCTAGAAGCTTCTCCTAGCCTCTTCTGGTTTGTGATAAACCCTCACCTTGTGCCTCTATTTAGTTTGAGTCTGGGCTTTGTCACCTTGACTTCCTGCCTTGCCCTCTCCCTTGTACTGGCTCCCTTGTCTCTGAGTTCTATGACACTGGTCAGTTGTAGAACCTTCTGCCCTGGAACATAAAAGCAGTCTCAGCTGGACCTCTGCTAAGTAGGAAGGCCAGGGCTCTGGACCTTTTCAGAACCCTTTCCATAACATGCCACACATAAACCTAGAGATGGGGTGGCCTATGAGAGGGATTTGAATGAGGGATGGTCTGACCGATGCTACTTATTTATTTATTTATTTATTTATTTATTTATTTATTTATTTATTTATTTATGTTTATTGTTTGTTTTTCAAGACAGGGTTTCTCTGTGTAGCTTTGGAGTCTGTCCTGGAACTTGCTCTGTAGACCAGGCTGGCCCTGAACTCACAGAGATCCACTAGCCTCTGCCTCCTGTGTGCTTGGATTAAAAGCCTGCACCACCACCACCCGGCTTGAGGCTGATTATTTTTATCAGCTTGGGCTGCCCAATAAAATGCCATAGATGGAATAGCTTAAACACACAAATGTGTTTCTTATTATTCTGGAGGTTGGGAATGCCAAGATTAGTGTGTGCTGTAGGTCTCAGTATGGCGAAGGTCTAGTAAGGGCGGGCTATCTTCCTGAATTGCAGAATGCCATCTTCTTACCGGAACGAGGTAGAAAGCATGATTCTTCTGTCTGTTCTTGCAAGGGCACTAATCCTGTCACAAGGTCCCCATCCTCACGAATTTATCTAAACCAATCACTTCCAAACGCTCCATCTGTAAACACCATTACATTGGGGATTAAGATTTGAGTGAGGTAGCCCAGACCCAGAAAGATAAATATCACATGTACTCACTCATAAGTGGCTTTTAGACATAAAGCAAAGAAAAACCAGCCTAGAATTCATAATCCCAAAGATCCTAGGCAACAATGAGGACCCTAAGAGAGACATACATGAATCTAATCTACATGGGAAGTAGAAAAAGACAAGATTTCCTGAGTAAATTTGGAGCATGGGGACCATAGGAAAGGGTAGAAGAGGAGGGGAGAGAAAGGGAGAGGAGAAAATATATAGCTCAATAAAAATTAAGAAGAAAAAAAGAATTCAAGGAGCTAGACATCAAAATAGTAAATAATCCAATTTTTAAAAAGTAACCCATGTGCTTTCTGTCCCCATAGACGTGTTTATATTTTGTAGACCTTTTGTATGGTGTGTTCTCTCGTATTTGTCTTCCTCCTCACCCCCACCCCCACGTAAGTATCCCAAGCATCATCCCTGCTGTTTGGCGAATGGTAAGTTCATCCCTTTTGCTGTGTGTGGAGGTACCACAACGTATTATTCTGTTCACCTGCTTACGGACATTTGGGTTCTTCCCAGTCATGATGCACAGTTACCTGCAACTTTGCTCATTGTGACTCTCTGCTTCCTGGTATGGGACCCACATGGAGTGGAAGTGCCGTGGGAGCTAAGATTTGTCCTATCTGTTCCAGCACCAAATGAGTGTCTCTTAGTTGGCAGTCGATAAAGTTTTGTGGCCTGGTTACAGTTGCAGCCAGTGGGTTTTGCTCTGTTCTTCAGGGCTTGCCCAAAGGGAGGGCAAGAGCTATTCCCCACAAAGCTACCCAAGTCTGGGGATATGATTTGAGTTGTGGAGGCCTCCTGGTGATTGGCTACCAGTATTTTGGAGAAGTGGCTGTATAAAGGCATCGTGAAGACTGAATCACTTTCAAAGGTTCCCTGCTGTAGCCACAGAGCATCACCGGGTTTGTCTCTCTTGTCCTTTGAGCAACAAGGTAAGAAGCTCCCAGTCATTCTGTGGCTGCCCCTGTCCTTGTCATCCTGCATCCCCTGGGCTGCTGCCCCAGCAGGTGGGTGTTCTTCCTCCAATCAGAGTTGCTGGTTATACTCAACCAGTCTCCTGCTAGCTGCCACGCTGTCCCCCTGCTTATCTCTTTGCCTGACAGCTGCTGCTCTGCCCTCGTTTACCTAGCGGGTACCTGATGCCAGCAAGGCTGACACATGAGATGCTTGGACAGGAAGCTGAAACTGGTCACAGCAGGCACCAGAGCCCTGACAGAGCAGCAGGCAAAGAGAAGCAATTAAATTGGGATTGATTTCCCTCCTGCTCAGAGCAGGTCTGAGCCGGCTTTTTACAATCTTACCGTATTTGCCATCATGGCCGTTATCATTATTATTAGTGGTGCTGGGGATGGAACTCAGGGTCCCACATCAGCTAAGTCAGCTTACGCAATGAGAGAGTTCTCGGTTCGGGTTTTGCTCCTTCTTCCTCCCTAGATCCAGTAATTAGTTTTGATATTTATTTGCTTGATTTTAAATGTGACACCGATTCTGAACAGCTATGGGGTTCTTTACACATGGGTGTAGCTTGCAGGCACTGACCTCCGGGAATTCAGCCCAACTTAAGTAGTAAGCCAAGTGACATCTGGCAGTTTTCTGAAAAATCTAATAAGGGGGCTTTCACCTTTCTTGAGCTCTTGGTGTCAATGGAGCTGGGAATGACTCTGACTTTGCTGATTGATTTCATCAGCATCATCAGCATCAGCATCCCTGGTTATTGTGGCAGAAACCCATCACCAACTCTAGACCTAGCCAATCCAAGCCTGAACTTTAACAAGACCTCAGGGGATTCATGAGAACAGTTAAACTGGAGAAGCCCATGAACTGAGGATTGTCCTGCTTTCTGTGATACTGGGAGGCCAAACCACACTGATGCTCAGCCCCTCCCACTCTCCAATTATACTTTTGTTGGGCAAACCCAATTGGTTTGGCCCACTTGTTATACTTTAACCCCCACCTGTGAATGTATATGTGATATGTGTAAGTCTATGTGTGTATTTTTCATGCGTGTGGGTATTCATGGGTCATAGCACGCATATGGAGGTCAGGAGACAACCTTTGTGTGTTGTCCTCAACTTTCCACCTTGTTTGAGACAATGCTTAGGGCAGGTTAGACAGCCCACGGGCTTCTGGAGCTCCCCTCTCTCTCCATCCATCTTCCATCTCCCTGTAAGAGTACACTGGGATTTTAGACATTTTTGTTGCTGTGTCTAGCTTTTATGTGGGTTCTGGGGATCCAAGTTCAGGTCAGCAGGCTCATGTAGCAAACATTCTCACCCACTAAGTCATCTCCCCAGCCCCCACTTCAGTATAGTTTACAACTCAGCGCAGGCCCAGAGAGATCACAGGACCCATGTGAAGTAACAAAGCTAATTAAAATCAAAGCTAGACTTGGAACCTAAACACTCTGTTTCCCAGGACCCCAGGTCCACAATATGGTTCACAAAAGCGCATCTTATCCGTGCTTCCTGCAAAATAAAGTCTACTGACACGTGGGCGGGAGCACAGCGCAGCAGGAGCGAGAGCAGCGCTTCCTCCAAACATAAGGGTTCACTGAATGTCTACAATGTGCCAGGGACCATTCTGGTGACATACCAATGTACACTAGAGTCCCTGGTCTTCTGGGATAAGGATAATATGAAGAGCCAGACATGTAACAAGCCAGCAAGACTATGATGCATCAGGTAAAAAACAAACAAACAAACAAAAAACAAAACAAACAAACAAAAAAACAACAGGTAGAGGGAAGGCAGGGCTAGGGAAGGAGGCCTCTCTGGTGGCCTGCCATGAGCAGGGAGGGGGAGGGGGAAAGAACATTCTTGACAGGTTAAAGCTGGTAGCTGGGACACCTCAGACCGCTGACCATCTTAGCCTTATTAGCAAGCACTAGGTCCCAGAGAGAGATACTGCGTTTAAAAAACAAAACAAGGTAGATGGCACCTGAGGTTGACTTCTGGGCTCCACATGTGTATATCCACCCGAACATACATATATACATGTGCCAAAAATCATTTTAAAAAGCATTTCTAATGCTCATCTGGTCTGGTGGCTACTGACTCCAGGAGGCTGGTCTTGCTTTAAGCACTTCCTAGAAATTAAGTCCCTTTCCTTGCGTCATTTCCTAGTGCAGTAGATTCGTTATTATCCAGAGCTGTTGAGAAGCTTATCTAATGTCACCTAGCATGTGACATATGTGACCCCAGGCACACATGCGGCTGTTCCCTAGCCATAGGCGCACTTGGAGAATAGTAAAAGCAGGCCTGCCCTACGATTTGCTCACATGGTTCCTGATGTTGCTGTGTCTCCCGTGTTATGCTCCATGCAGCAGCCCCTGTCTTCTGGGACTGCCACCACAGTGCATTGTTTGGCAGACCCTCCCGCATGACCCAGTCATCTACTGCTCTGGTCTCTCTGCCTGGAATGCCTTCCTTTCTTTCCTACACAAACGAACTTTAATCCTTCCCTCCTGGGTTTGAGTTCTCTGTGCCGGCTCTACCCCCTGACGATCTAGGCCACCTTGACCTCTCCCCTGCTAACCTCAAGAAGCCTCAGCTTGCCTGCTGGAATTTGATGACACTAGGATTTGTAAATCATGCACACTCTCATTTCATTCCCGAAGTAGTAGCTTATCACCCCTGCGGGAGCAACTAAATCTTATGCTAATTTTTAAATTTCCTTTATCAAGTCCTGTGACGTGTGCTGGGAACGTAGTATTGATTGTATTGGATAATTGGGTGTTACTGCTCAATGAGGGCTGCAGGTCCTATTGCAGAAGAGCCGTCTCTCCCCACCCCTGGTCAGTGGTATTCAATACAGTGAGCATCTTACAGAACTGTCTTCCGTTCTGACCTGACTGGATCTTTAATCTGCTTTCCAGCAAACTGGACACTCCCCCATCTCGGCTCTGCCATTTCTTAGCTGGTGACTGTATCTCTTGGTTCACTTGGGTCATTTGGTTCAATTTTTCTAGCATAGTTCTCAACTCTGTTTGTTGTTTGGGGCTGTTAAGAAGACCTCTTTGCACTCCTTAATGTGCCCTGGGGAGGCAGCTCAGAGCAGTACCTGAGGTTTTGATCCCTAGAACTCACATTTAAAAAGAAGTTGGATGTGGTGGCATACATTTATAATCTCAGTGCTGGGGAGGTGGAGACGTTGGGCCTCTGGAGCTCACTGGCCAGACAGTCTAGCCTAATTAGCAAACTCCTGTCTCAAAAATCAAGGTGGACATCTCCTGAGTACTGACGCCTAAGGTTGACCTCTGGTGACCACACACACACATGCATGCACCCCTGCATTCGCCCATACACACATTTTCATGCATACACTCATGCCCCTCCCACACTGATTAAAAGCAAGTATCCTGATTGAACAGTAAATGGTGGGATTTCCCTATGTGCCTATCTATCCCTGTCCCTTACTCTAAAGAAGGAATGGTTAAATGTTTCCTGTGAATGCCTAGATGTTGCCTCCTTCTCAGTTCTATCTGGATCAATCTCTACTCTCCCAGTCCCAGGAAAATGCCATCTTTAATTTCAAAACAATGTATTTCCCAGGCCTGCTTCAGTAGCTAAGCTACCCAGGAAACCTTCACTCTCTCTGTTGCCTGGTCCAGAATCCATGCAGTTGGCATGACTTTTAGTGGCTCTTAGTAGGTACTGTCCTGTATTTTAGCTATTTATATAGACATTTCATTTCCCTATCAGATGGGAAGGTAGGTTCTATAGCAATTAACCATTTTTTTCTATCTTGTGGCTAACACACTGTGGTGGCTTAAAGGATAATGTCTTCAATAGGCTCAGATGTTTGAAAACTTTGTCCTCGGCTGGTGACACTGTTTGGGTAGGCTTTGGAGGTGTGGTTTTGCTGGAGGAAGTATGTCACTAGGGCAGGCTTTGGTGTTTCAAAGCCAAACATCATTCCCAGTTTGCACTCTGCTTCCCATTTTCAATTCAAGATGTAAAGCGACTATATCTCCTCTCTGCCAATGGACTTTTATCCTTCTGGATCAGTAAGCCCAAACAAACTGTTTCTTCTGTAAGTTGCCTTGGTCATAGTGTTTTATCACAGCAATGGAAGAGTAACTAACACACACATCCAGTGTGTATAATAGACATTCCCTATCAGGTTTTCATCTGAGTCACTGAAGGCAAGTCCTATCTTCCCTGGGTCTCATATCCAAGATCTATAAAATATGCCATTTCTGTATCTATGAGGAAAGATAAACCCTCATTTTCAAACATTCGGTGCAGGATT
Organism: Ondatra zibethicus; assembly: GCA_004026605.1. NCBI lineage: Eukaryota > Metazoa > Chordata > Mammalia > Rodentia > Cricetidae > Ondatra > Ondatra zibethicus. The sequence continues at coordinate 89,102 of PVIU01003098.1, forward strand.
ACAACAGGGATTGAGTCAAACAGGGAACAAGGAGATCACCCAGAGATCAGTATCCTCAGGAAGCCACAATCTCTTGGGCTGAAGAAATAATGGGAATAGTAATAACGAGGTTCATCACAGACCATAGGTTGACCCCTGGATGGTGGTCTCTGATACGCAGAGATGCAAAACACATACAACCTGGAAAGATGCCCAAGGCTAGCTTCTGCCTTCCTCCCACCCTTTAATCCCCTGTCTTTCTTCGGTCAGATACAGCAAAAATTCAGCCACCTGGGACCCAGGGAGGTCCAGCTGCAAGAAGTCGACCCTGGTGTCATAGAGCAGAACAGTAGAAAGACAGATGTGGCTGAGGACCAAATGGGCCTGGCCACAGCTCCAAGCTTCTTTCTAGCTCTTTAGTTGTATGTTTCAACCCATTGGTTGGCTAGATTACTGAGTGGATTAGTGAATATATGATCAATGATTTCTTCATTCACTTTGAAATGTTCTTACCTGGTTATAGAAAATACAACAAGGGAGTTCTATGTGTCTCTGGCACTGTAATTTTATTATATGATAAACACACGCATGAGGCTTGGAAAAATCCAAAGCTTTGGGCTAAGGGTGTAGTTCAGTGGGATAGCATGTGCTAAATATGCACAAAGTCCTGGGTTTAATTCCCAGCATAGAAGAAGGAGGAGGAAGAAGAGGAGAAGAAGGAGAAGGAGAAAAGAAGGAGGAGAAACAAAGGAGAAGAAGGAGGAGAAGAAAAAAGGAAAAAGACAGGGAGGAGGAAGAGGAGGAGGGGAAGGAAGATGGGAGGAAAAAATAACCCAGTTTTGTCTCCTTTCATTAGCTATTTTGAATAACTTAATGAAGATCACTGACAGCAATAGTGAGCCAGGTATTAAAATACAGACACAGCCTAAGAAAATAGGATGACCTTAACCTGGTTCTGTGACAAGGTAAGGACACAAATGCTATCATGGAGTTATTTACTGAGTTACGTCCTCTCTTCTCTCCTCGTGGCATGCCTAGGCACGGCTCAGGCAAACCACAGCCTGGCTGCCGGGAGAAGACCCTGCAGCCATTTCCTTCCCAGCCTGTGCTCCCTCCACTGGAAAGCCGGGTGTGCCATGAAGTGGAATGGCCCTGGCCCAGGGTGGTGGCTCACACTCAAGATCTAGAGGGAGTCTAAGCTTTACCTCCAGCCAGGAGGCACAGTTTAATTTTCAGCAATGGGTGGGAGGATGCTTGGCATCAGGGAAGTTGCCTTAGAACAGACACTGAGGAAGAACAGCAGTTATGGCTGGGATAACTCAGGTTTCAGCTCACATGGGAATCCTTGACCTGATATTGTGTGTTTTGGACAGGATTTCATGTGCCCCAGATTGGCCGCCAACTTACTGTGAATCTGAGAATGACCTTGAATTTTTAATCCTCTTCCCTCTACCTATCAAGGGCCAGAATTACAGGTGTGTACAGCTCTATGTGCTGGCTTCTTTTGAGTCAACTTGACACAAGCTAGAGTCATTGGAGAAAAGGGATCCTCAACTGAGAAAACGCCTCCATAAGACCGGGCTGTAGGCAAGCCTGTAGGGTATTTTCTTATCAGTGATCCATGGTGGAGGGCCCATGTTGGCGGTGCCATCCCTTGGCTAGTGGTCTGGGATTCTATAAGAAAACAGGCTAGGCAAGCCATGAGGAGCAAGCCAGTAAGCAGCACTCCTTCATGGCCTCTGCATCAGTCCCTGCCTTGAGATTCCTGCCCTGTTTGAGTTCCTGTCCTGAGTTCCTTCCATGATGACCTGTGAGGTGGAAGCCTGAGCCAAATAAACCCTTCCCTCCCCAACTTGCTTCTGGCTCGTGGTGTTTACCATAGCAACAGTGATCCCAAGGAATGTCCAGGATTCACCTCCTCACCACCCTCATCCCATTGGTGGAGGCAGCCTTCTCCTGCCCCAAATTCAATCTCACCTTCCCTTGTTTTAACCACTGAATCAGAATCTCTGGCCATGGGATCCAGGCATAGGTTTGCTTTCTTCTTATAAATCAGGAAAATCAAAGAGATGACATCCTCGGCCTAAGAGGCTGCATACATGATGAGATCCAGCAAAGCCATCACCCTGCCAAGTGAAAGTCTTCCGCTCCTAACAGCCATTTCGACTGAGAGCATTGTGTTGCTGCTCTCCTTAGAGGACAGCTGGCGTCATTGACTCCCCAGTATGTCCTATGGAACTCTTGTAGTTACTTAAACTCCCTTGGGAATAGTTAGGATTAAAAAAATCCTTATATTAAAATATGCAAATATTAATCTGAGCATTAATTTAATTCCAGCACTTGGAAAGTAGAGGCAGGTGGATCTCTGAGTTTGAGGTCCGCCTGGTTTACAGAGTGAATTCCAGGACAGCCAGAGGTACATAGTGAAATCCTTATAGTGGTAAATTATTTGTATTTTTGTAAATAAATCTTGCCTGAAGACCAGAGGCAAAGCTAAAGTCGCTAAAGTCACTAGAAGTCAGGTAATGATGACACAAAAACACATCTATGTATCTGTGTGTATGTGTGTAAAAGATATGCTTAAATGTAAAAATATATTTACTATATGTGTAATTATTTGCCTTCTTCACTGTGAAGATGAATTAGGTGATACCTCTGAGATCAATCAGGGCGGCAGTCCCAAGCATATTAGCTGTTGTAGAGTGGAATGGTTCACTGCCATATAGCTGTGATTAAAAACAATGGAGTATTATTTAACATCAACTTCTGTGAACATGTTAAACTTGACCAATTTTATTAGATCTTAAAAATTCAGTAAAAACCCTTTTCATAAGTATATTAAAAGACAGAATACATATTCACAAAAACCACTGCTGAACTCCTTGAAGCTCTGACTAAAAGCATATGCATTATCATCTAATTTGCAAGCTAAAGTAGCCACTTGTTTTCCAGAGTATGATTTTATTTGGGCAAAAAGCAGTGGACAAGGGGCTGGAGTGTAGGTGGGTCAGTGTGCAAAACTGTCATGCAAGTGTGAAGATCTGACTGCAGATCCCCAGAACCTACGTGAAGTGGGGCAGAGTAACCTGGGTCTAATCCCAGGGTGCCTACAGAAGGGTAGGTGGTGGATACAGGCATTCCCAGAAGCCTGCAGGCCGACTAGCCTATGCCACAGTGATCAGCGAGACACCCTGTTTCCAACGATGTTCAAGACAAAGATCAACAGCTCAGGTTACCCTCTGACCTCTGCACACCTGAACTACACACTTCAACAAATGGACAAATAATGTTTGGTCGATATTTTCCCAGAAAAACGGGCTTCAAGGAAAACTAAATGTCTCCTATTACTGATGATAAAATCCAGATTTTTCCAACCTTTCCATTCAATACTCGGCGCCTTTCTGAACTAGAACATTCCAGTTCCCTCAGATATTCTTCTTGCTGCTCTCCTCTCTTCTGGCATCTTCTCGTGTCTATGTGAGGGCGGATTCTCTACAGCTACTGAAACAGTGTACTGAATCACACCGGATGCAGAAACAGCCCCAAATCTCCAGCTGTGTTCCATTAAGCCTCATGTTAAAGATACCTAGGACAGTGTAAAACAATGTCCTTCATAAAATTTTACTTTGTTTTTGGGAGATATACTTAGTTTTTTTATAAACATGCTATATACGCTAAGGTATGATAGATTAATTTTGAAATGAATAAAGAAATATTTGAAAAAAAAAACAAAGAAGAAGCAGGGCAGTGGTGGTGGCGCGCGCCTTTAATCCCAGCACTGGGGAGGCAGAGGCAGGCAGATCTCTGTGAGTTTGAGGCCAGCCTCGTCTACAAGAACTAGTTCCAGGACAGGCTTCAAAGTTACAGAGAAACCCTATCTTGAAAAACAAAAAACAACAAAACAAAACAAATTTAAATTTTCAGTTTTCGGTTTGATGTAATATTGACAGACACAGCTACATTAACAAAGGTGCTTTGGTATCCTCAGTTATTGGAGTCTTGATACCAAAATGGCTTCAGCATCTCTAGTATGGTATAATTCTGGGGGTACAAACCAAGAAGCCCCATTTAGTTACACTAATTTGGACCCCTTTCCTTTAATAAGGTAATGATTAATTTAGAAAGATCCTAGAGAATTCAAGGTAAGACTCTCTGACAGGGTGGAAGGTTGCTGCTGCTTCCCTTAGGAAGGACAGACACGTGTGGAACTCAGGCGTTCTGGGAATTCCTTCTTGGGGTTTTAGGAATCACCTCGGGGTCCACAGGTCTCTCTGCCAGCATCTTTTGCAGTTTCTGTATACCCATTAGCCTCACATTTTAGCTGGCTACCACTGAAGTCCTTTCTTCGAGCTATCTTGCCCACTCTAGAATGCAGCCTTGCGTGTAAAGGCTCTCTGAGGCTGCTGGTAATAGATGCGAGATCTCACCCATCTCCTTGACTCTCTTCAGGTCTCAACAGCGGCAAAGTAGGTTGGAGACTTTGGATAGACATGCTTCATTTACACAATGCTTTCTCTCTACCTTACTGTTTTCCTTTCTCTGAATGACAGTTTTCTTGAAGCATACACAGACCTAGGCTTCAGAGTTCAATGGATCACTGGCTCATCCCAATTTATCATTATGGAGGAATTACTTAACTTATTTGCACCCCAGTTTTGCATGTGTGTGTAACTAGACTGTTTTAACATAGAAGAATACAACAGATACTGGTATTATGCCCAATTTCCCCCTCCCCTTTTTGGGAGGATGCTTAAAGATAATGATCAAAGGTACATCAACCAAAAAGCAAAACGCAAAGCATCCATTAGCCAGTGGAAAGTTGGTTCTGCTTAAGTCTAATGCCTTTTTCTCTCTACTCAGTGTATGGAGGGAGGAGTGGAAATTTGATATCAACTAAAATATGAGCTTTAAATTATTTTAACTAAACCATGACAATCTGATATAGCCAATTTAGTTATTAACTTATTTTAATAGGTTACGTTTTTTGCCATTTTTTGGAGATTTATATTTATTTTCTCTCCTTGATATAAATGTGTATTTGTAGGCAAAAACAGGCTTTCAGTCTGTGATCTTTCTGCCTCAGCCTCCCAAGTGCTAGGGTTAGGCATGCGTGCCACCACACCTGGTTCTCCTCAGATCTTGATCAATTGATCGTCTTCTATCTGTGTGGCTCTGTGTGCCTCCTGGTATTGCTTTCTTTCCATGTCTCTCTACACTGGTCATTGTCCCTTCAGGGTTTTCCTGGCATCAGTAGGTCAGAATGTCTGAAATACTCGGGATTTTCCTGTTGTCCACAATGTTCTTTGGTGTTCCCTGTAAACCCATAACCGAGGACAGATCTCCAGGAATTAATCGAGAAGGCTCACGAAGGGAATGATGGGTATAATAGGAAACTCTGCAAAGGTTGCTTTTCATCAGTTGACAATTTGGTTTCAGCTGGACAGACCTGAGCCTAACTAACGAAGAAAGGGAAGCAATGGACTGGAGGGGGGTGGGAGTGGCCGTTACATGGGAATGACTCCTATCTTTGAAAACATGTTTTAATTCCTCCATCTAGAAGTTGTGATTTATGAACCCCAATGTTCTTTTTTAAAAAGTAATTTTACTTATTTGTTTAATGTGTATGGGTGTTTTGTTTCCACGTATGTCTGTGTACCATGTGCATGCCTGGTATGTGCAGGGGACCAAAAGAGGGCATCAGATCTCCTGAGACTGGAGTTATAGATGTGGATGCCAGGGATTGAACTTCCAGACTATGCTATTAGCTGCTGAGTCATCTCTTCAGTCTCTGATTTAGGAATTTTAAATAGCGTTCTCAGGATCCCTCCCCCTCCAGTTTCTTTTTTTTGAAACAAGGTCTTTCTTTATAGTCTGTTGTGGCCTTGAACTTGCTGCTGCCTGTTCTCTTAGCCTTCCCAAGCCAGAGTTACAGGTGTGACCCCCATGCCTGGCAAGCTTCAGGGTGCTCATGCTCACACTGGGGGAAACTAAAGGCTGCTTGGCCTTGACACTTTCATATTCTTGAAGAATACTCCAGCAAAGAGTTTTCTGCTTCATGGAGTCCCCTCACACTCCTCCAGACCCGAATAAGCTTGTAAAATAAGACTGCTGCCCTAAACTTAGCTCCCCAGGCTGTCATCCAAGGCAGAGTGTAGGTCACGGCCACGACCAATCCATCTAGAAACTGACTACCATCTAAATAAAGCATCCTTGAAGTTGTAACTGAACAGGTGAGTGAGCGCTCCCCCACCCCCACCAAGTTCCCGAGATTGAAGGCTTATGAACATATATAGGGTGAGAGGACAAAGGGTCCCCCCCAGGGAGGGTGAAGAAAGACTCAGAACTATAGGGTCAGAAGTACCCCTATCTATCTGTCTAATTCACCCCACCTGAGTTAGATAACTGTACACATTTTAGACAGAAAACAGTCGGTGAAAATCTAAGTGTCTCTCGGAAGGATCCCTGCAGGGAATGAGTCAGTGAGGCCTGTCAGGTGTAGGCTCCTTGTGGCTCCAGTCAAAAGAGGAAAGAGCCGCAGGAGCAGGAGCGCTGTCCCTCTTGGAACAGGGAGTACAAGCTTAGCTTAGCATGATTCAGAGCTGTCCCCTGCTGGGCCAAAGCTGGACACCTGACTTGATCCACATTAATCAAGGTGACATGTGGACACACATTTCCAGCAGTGGAGCTCACGGCTGGGAGCTAGATTTTTTAGTCACATTAAAGAGGAAATGGCACTGACCTTCCTACATACAACCCCATTATGGTGTTGTATAGTTTCTCGACAAGAAATCCCACTTCTTGGAGGGAGGAAATGGAAGGAGAAAATTACATAGCTATAGTATAGTCTCAAAAAAAGTAAAACTTCCTTTTCTTTTTCTTTTTTTTAAAGCTATGTGTCTTCTATAGTCTTTAAAATGTATAGATACATTTATTACTTGTATAGAATGCCTCTCATACACAATGCTCTTTGAAATTCAAGAGCACTAAAGCTAACTTAAACAGTAAAATAAAAATAGACTATATATATATATTTTCCTCCTTTTCAGTATTTTCAGAGCTGGCCATTTTCTCAAACACCAAGATGTGACAAATGTCGCTGCAGATTACCTGTGTGTCCTCTTTCTAGCTGTACCCAGAGCGATGCTGCTGTTTATCAAGTCTCTGCAAGAAGCTGCGTGGGGATGATCTGCTGTTCGGCATCTGTTGAGGTCCAGTGTCTGCAGGACGCACAAGTGTCTCCTGACCCAGAAGGTGGCAGGGATGTGGCTGGCAAACATGAAACAGAGAGACATGAAGGAGATGGCATAAACCACACAGACGAGAAACGGAGCCCTTGTAAGGGAGAAGAAAGAGTGGGGGCTTGCATGTCAGCTGATTCCTCCCCCCACAAATCCAACCACTCGTGGTCGCCCCAGATAGAGGCCATTTATGACTCTGGTGCTTCCAATTCTGAGAATCCTCTAGATGTTAAAGAGACAATACAAAGGACAGAGCCGTACAAGTCAAATAACACACAAGAAAATTCCTTTCATTCAAATAACACTACTGGAAAACAAGATGTATGTCAGCACGGGACAGGGCATGCAACTGAGCCGGGGTTAACTGGTGATGGCCTAGGTAGCAAAGGGTCTAATGAGGAGGGTGTCACCCCTAGTCATCAAAACCCCAAAGCACAGAAATACATCAGTTTTAGTCTCCCACTGCCGGAGGCCACCCTGTGTCCTTACCCAGGTGACAGCAACTCCATCAATGTGCAGCCCAGCCCACAGGTTTCCAGTGAAGACTCTGACAGTGACTATGAACTTTGCCCAGAGATAACCCTAACCTACACGGAGGAGTTTTCGGATGATGACCTGGAGTATCTGGAATGTTCCGATGTTATGACGGATTACTCTAATGCCATTTGGCAAAGTAGCCTGCTGGGGACTGACCGAGTTTTTTTATTAGAAAGCGATGACGAAGAGATGGAATTCAATGAGTGTGGTCTGGGTGGGTGTGAGCATTTCCTCAGTGAAATGGGTTGTGGGCCTCGGGTGTCGGGTGACATGGGGCCTATGAATGCCACCACTGACTTGTGTCGTTATCACTCACAACCCCAGGAAGTGGGGGTCAGGAGTAGCGGAACCTCCAGGCATAGTCCCTTACCCCTGCATGCAGGAACGACTCTTACTCTGGGACCTCACCAGGATGGACCGGCTAAGATGACAGAACCGGGGAGGGCTCCACTCCCTACTGCTTCCGAGGCTGTTGGACATGATTGTTCAGGAATTCGGGGAGAAACCAGAGACAACCCTGAAGCAGGAGAGGAATTCTCCAGCGACAGTCTGCAAACCATGGATAAGGCAGAGACAGAGGCAGGGGTGAGGCCCTCGTCTGGGGGGTTAGATAAGTCAGAGGTGAAGCAGGGTTTGAAAAGCCTGGCTGGGGAAAGATCAGGTGAAAAGCATCCGGGCAGCAGAAAGGCTGCCCCGAGACCCACCAGGGTGAGGCGGCCCGGAATGAAGGCAAATGCCAAGAAGCAGCTGCTGAAAGACAATGCTCCAAAAGACACGCTTGATCTGCTCCCCAAGGAACCGACTAGGCACCCCTTAACTGGGAACTATGGACAAGAGCCCATGCACACCGAGACAGGAGCTGCTGGCTGGAATTCCCACTTCCATGCAGAACTGTGTATTCCGCTTCCTGCAGAGCAAGATTCCAAAACCCCTTGGCCACCAGCAGACCCACTTCCAAAGGAAGGGGACACAAGCTTGGAGAGAGGGGGGGAGCTGTTTAATCAAATATTTGAAGCAAGCCGGATATCAGACCAGACTGACCATCTTCAGGTAAGACCTGCTTTGTTTTGTTTATTTTGTTTTGTTTTTAAACTGCGAGAGGAAACGTTGTGTGTGTGTGTGTGTGTGTGGTGTGTTTGTCACTTCACACTCACAATTCTTGTACTATAATGTAAATCAAAATAAACATTCCAGTGCCGTCGGGGTACTTGTGAATGGCAGCTGCTGTTTCGGCAGCTAGGAAGGAAATCTGGCTTTGACAGAAGGCCCAGATGAACCCTGAGCCGTCCTAATTATAGCGAAGGAGCGATAGGGTGAAGTGTACTAATGGGATTCTGGACAGCTGGGAAAGAAACCTGATACTTTGCCTACTGCATGTGTTTTACTAGGCAGTGCTCGGTATTCTGAGAGTTTCTCAAGTACTTGTTCATGGTGTTGCCTTTAAAGGGAGGGGGATCCTATTCTTTCTGGTCGTTTTTCGGGTACATTTTGAAAATGGTAGACTTCGGCTTTAGTCAGAACACATAATGCAAGTGGCAGGCTTTTGGTGGGACTGAAAAACTTAAAGGAGCCACTTGCCATGCTGGAGAAAGGAGGAAAAACTGATCTTATTGTGCGTGTGATACAATGCTTTTGATTGGGAGTTTGCCTTATTTTGCTTTCCTTACACCACAAAGTATAAAAGAGGACAAGAAAATGCCAAGAAGAAAGTGTATTGTCCCCTGATAATGATTTGGGTATGATTTTTAGTTCTGATTTGAAAGAGACAGAATTATAGGAATAATTAATGCATAGAGAATATTATGTTTCCTATACTTGTATTTTTAATTATGTAGTTTTATAATAGGTTTTGGGCTGATGATATGCTATGGACAAGATTTGGCTTTTGGGAACAAATGTCTTTAGGAATGTCTGTGTGTCCGTATGTATGTTTGCACCCATGTATCTATTTATCTATCTATCATCTGTATATCTATCTACCATAATTATTACTATTATTACCATTTTATTATACTTCTTGTTATTCCCAAACTTGAAGAGACACTGATATTTCTTACTACCTGAGAATCTATATTAAAAATCTGCTATTATTTTTATAGAAGACTAAACACTCCAAAGAAATAATCCCTAATGTAAAGTAGCTGAACTCGATGAGAAGAAATAATAAAGCCCAGTGCTCTGGATTCCTAAAGGTCCTGTCATAAAATAGCCACAGTACAAATGCCCAGACCTGAACTCTAGATGAACCAGTTGCTCTGTTCTGCTGGTGAAACTGGCCAGATGGAACCACCGTTTCTCCTTTCTGCAGGCAAACCAGCTTGGTCCATTGTGTTCCTTAAACATCCCACGGATCAGCTCACACACCACGGCCACAGGTCTATGCACATGACCGGTGCATGGAGGAGCTTTGGCTAACTGCTAGTCTGAAGTGCCAGTGTTAACCTTTTCATGCCATTGAACACAGAATGCCCCTTTCTAGTCCAGCTAAGCACCTTTCTACAGTTGGCTGTGCAGTTAGAATGTGTTCCCTCAAAGAGGGCTTTTCCTCTTAAAGGATGGAGGCAAGAGGAAGGTGGCAGTTGACCATGTTGGCTTTAGACTCAGCCCTGTGAGAAGCAGGTTCTAGATCTGTTAACTGTGGCGAGGAGGGAAGGGACCCCTGCTTTCCTCAGTTTGTGCCCTAACCAGAATTTGAGAGCCAGCAAGCTGGTTTACTGAAAATGCAGCTAAATAAAATGCACAGTCTTTGGGACCAAGCCTGGGCCCATCTGTCAGAGTTCTTTGTGAACCCACATCCACTCTACCTTGACTGATGTTGTGTAGTGTGACTAGATGATTAATGAAGACCCTGAACTTCCCTGTTTGGAAAACTGAAGGAAAAGCGGAATGTTTGGGCCAGTGACATTTCTTCTCTTTAGAGTAAAGCCTGAGGGGTTTTCCCTCTGGGTTTGGCATATATAAAAATGCAGATTCTTTTAGCCCTGTGAAAAGTTTCTATTTAATTATGGGAGCTATCTATATTTCTTACACTCTATAAATCATGGCCAACAGATGGCAAGTGGCTAATTATTATTGCAAATTTGACATAGAAATAGGGGAGTCACTGGGAATTCTATAAAACCTCGTATAATATGATCCAGGGAAAAATGGCTTTTTCCATAACTAAGTTCAAAGACATTTTAAATATTTATTCTCTGACTCCTGAGGTTTGGACACCTAAGGATTTTTGAATGCTTTAAAATCCTGCCTTTGATTCATATTAATAAGTTTTTCCATCCTTGAGTCTAGTCTTATCCACTTACCTTGAGCTGTCTTTTTGCAGGAAGTGACTGGCAGCTTATCTTTTAGCATTTTGTCTTCATCTGAACATGATCAGGTTTAGCATTCTGAGGAAAATTCCATGCCTCTAATTGCCGGTGTTATTCTTTAAGGGCCTCCTGTCTGACTCATGAGTCTCCAGGAGTCGTCCCCTGTCTCTTTTACAATGCAAAGCCATCTTGTTAGGCTTTGTCTTGAAATAGTTACTGACCCAGGCTAGGATTGGAAAGCCCCCAGTTTCTCTACATTTATGGAAGATTCCAAAGCGCCTTCCAGTTTGGGAGTGGAAAACAGAGAAGGGTACCCCAGGCTAATTTGAATCCTCATCAAGGATCACACCGCCAACTCTTCATCTTGGTTTTGAGCTCATGTTCTTGATCCCAGGCCTGAAGCTCTGCCCATCTTAAGTTTCTTTCCCCAGCCACGCTGGAGTAAGCTCACCCACACTTTGAGTTCAGAAGGACTGTGCCTGCCTCACTTCACCCCCAGAGAGCTTCGTGTTTCTTTGTGCAATTCTGAGACTACAAATGGGCAGTACAGGTGTGCAGTCTCGGGTCCTGGGAGTGAAGATTTTGCTGACGAGGAATTAGCACTAATCAGAGAAAGCGAGCCAACTCTATGGTGGAGCAGAATTTGTTTGGTGTGTGTTGTATCAAGTGCTGGAGTCATGGCTGCCACATCATAGGCGCCTAGTCATCGAGAGAATACATAACCTAGGAGATTAACTACCTGGTTAGGCAGGGTTCCAGTGATTACTGATTATGTCACAGTCTTTACTTTCCTGAGCACAGTCTGTCATTATCTCCACATGTGAGATGCTGCTGTCAACCTTCCACAGACAGGATGCCCGTCCATCAGCTCTTCTAGTCCTGGGAATGGTTTGGTTTATTCTAAAGCCTAGCTATATAAACTGTGGGTCGTGACCCCATAGTGAATGTGGGGGTCAGGAAAAGTTTAGCAATGGCAAAAGGTTTCTGACCATGCAAGAACCCAAAATTAATTCCAAATCAAGCACATTAGTTACATTATATACATTAATATAAATACATGTGTAATATATGCCCAATATAATTACATTATATACAATAATACACCTGATTCAGGGGTATTTCTGACTGTAGTGGCCCATGTTACATGTGAGATGTCACTGCAGCACTGGTTCTGAACACACGTGTGCAATTTGCGCTTGACATACCATCACACCACACAGCACCAACCCATGCCACTGAAGTACCTCAGCTCAGATGGAGGTTACTGTAGCTCAAGAATTTCAGTGTTCTTACTGTATATATAAAAATTTCTGCTCTTATAGAAGTAAGAATAAATATGGAAACCAAGACTTTTCATATTTCCCTACTCTAAGTTCTCAGCACCAACATATCAAATTAGTATGTCATTGGATTGTGTTGTGCTATATTGTTTAGTCTTACTGACTTGAGTTTTGTTAAAAGAACCCATGGGGGACTGTGGAGACAGCCCAGCCAGGAAAGTACTTGCTGCACAACTATGAGGACCAGAGTTTGACCCCCAGCACCTGTAGAGGCTGGAGTGCCTGGGGAGGTAGAGACAGAAAGGTCCTTGACGCTTGCTGGCTAGCTAGTACAACTGAAGTGACAAGCTGTAGGTTCAATAAGAGGCTGTCTCAAAAAAAAATAATAACCTGTAGGGCTGGAAAGATGTGTCAAGAGCATAGACTCCTCTTGCAGAGGAGCTGAGCTCAAGGTGCGTCACAGCTGCCGTGGATCCTGTGCCTTCCGCCTCTGCAGGAAACTGCACTCATGTGCACTCCACACACACACACAGAGTTTAAAAATAATTAAAATAAATCTTAGACATATTAAGGCAGAGAGTGACTGAGGAAGATACCCGATGTCAGCCTCTGGCCTCCACACGTGAGCGTGCGTGCTCCTCATCATATGAACACACATGCGCACACAGATCCTTAAATAAATTTTAGCTTGGAGTTTAGGACAGAATACACAACATTTTTTTTTTCAGAAAGAGCCCTAAAATTAATTTTGCCACCTTGTACTACATATTTATGCAATGCGGTGGTCTCATGATTGACAAGTATAAAAATCAAAATATCTATTAACTCTGAAAATCATTAAAGATACTTTCTACCTTGCGGAATCAAGAACTTAACCAAGATTTCAATCTTTAGGTAAAATTAAGCAGGCATAGCTACCTCATTAGTATGCAAATTTACTTTTACCTTTAATAAGTGGTAACACTGCTTATATGCCAAAGAATTGATGTGCAATATTGTATTATCAGTAAATAGTGTCCATAAATGCTTGATTTGTGTACTTGTTTTATGTGCCTGTGTGTATACCCTAGGATCATATACAATCTCTTAGGCTAAAAGGAGTTGGGAGTGCAAAAAGCTTGAGCAGCCCAGTTCTGGAGCATCACACCTTGCACCTGGATTCCCCTATGCACATTAGTATTGTCAGGAGGCAGGCCCTCCACAGTCATGGGTACCAAGTTCTCTCCATGCTACAACACTTGACCCAAACCTAGTTCCCCTCCCGTCCTGGCAGGAGGGAACTTCAGCAGCTTCAGAGGATCAAACTAATGCTTGTCAGGTGCTGGGGAAGTTCTTGTGGGACACATCTCATCCTATAGTCAGCATGCAGCATTATGTCCCTCTTTCCCACAACCATCATTGCTGGTCCTAAATGCTTAGGGGAGCGCTGTAAATAAAAGGGTAATGTGGGTTCTCTTGGGAATAATGCAAGCTTGGCCAAAACTTCACAGACAATGGATAGGTCCTGTTTGCCTAGAAATCTACGACCTTGATGGTCCAATATTGCCTTAACCTTAAGCCTCTTGTGTCTCAACAAGAGCAACCGACTCAGTTCTGCCAGGAAACCAACTACGGGAGCTTGTTACTGCTGAGAACGCCGTGGGAACAGGTGTCGCTCCGGGCTGCTCAGTGAGACTGTCCTCTCTCGCTTTCCCCATCGCTAACTTTGATTTCTCCTTTCAAAAAAAGTCACAACACCCTTGTCGTCTTGCTTGGTATGGTTGCTTCCACACCTCTTATCTGCCTTTCTGCTATCTGTGGTTTCAGAAAGAGATCATTCATAAGAGTTAAATTGTAAGGCATCCTGAGCAGTGTAATAACATCTTATGTCATCTAGTTTGGCCCCATGTAGCGTATGAACCATTCCTCTGTCCAGAGAACCACACTGCATACGTATTCACCCTGTTAGTCCCTTAGGAGCCGTCTTGGTTGTCTGACTGCTATGGTATCACAGCGCTTGTTCAGGCACCTCATCCAGTAATGGCCCTTGAAGTATAGGAAGAGTAACGTTGCACCTTGGAAAAGCCAAACAGAGGCCGCTAAGTGCTTCCTTCAAGTAGGAAGGAGGAAGTTTCCAACTTAATAAGGAAAGGGAAGGAAACCGCATGCCGAGATACCTAAGACCTGCGGTAACAACAGAAGCCTTGTGCACTTGTGCAGGAGGAATAAGACATTTTGCTCATTATGCTGTTGTGCCCCAGACTTCGAAGTCACAGCCTTGGTCCATGGTATAACAGAAAAGGCCCTGAAGGTTAGGGTTGGGTGCCGTCCACAGTTGCAGACATCACCAGAGGTCCAAGAAAGTGTCTCCCATGAGCAAAGGGGGTACTACCGAACAGAGTGTGGGCTTGAGCCTTGGATTTGTTTCCTGTCCTACTCCTTTCTAACACTGAGGAAAATCATATTAAACCTTCTCGGCTTCTCACCTGGAAAGCAAATAGTGATAATATCACTGCTAAAGTGTCATAAGGGGTCTGGAGAGACGGCTCAGCAGTTTACAGCACTTGCTGCTCTTGTGGTAGCGCAAGGTTGCATTCCCAGGACTCATATCGGGTGGTTCACAACCTCCTGTAAACCTAGCTCTGGGAATCCAATACCCTTTTCTGGCCTCTTCAGGCTCCAGGTACACATGTTTTATATATATATAAAGAAATCTTTTTTTAAAAGTATTTGCATAGCACTATAAGTTTGAGACCAGCTTGGTCTACATAGCAAGTTCCAGGCCAGCCAAGGTTTCAGGTTTGACACCTTGTCTCAAACAAACAACAACAGAAACATCTGAAGGATTCATGATTCCATGTAAAGTGCTGAACACACTTTGATAACTAATGATATTACCACTTTTGTTTTATTATTTTTCTCCTCTTTTGCTTTTGTTATTAGATTTTTGGCAATGCTAAGGATTGAATCACATGGTTTGCATGCCTTAAGCAAGTACTTTATCCCCATTCATAATTCATGCCTTACTAAAGATTTCTTGAGGGTCAACTACAAATGGGTTTTTTTTGAGATAACTGTATATTCACATAAGAAATGACTCAGAATAACTCCATCAAAGAGATCTCCTGTGTCTCCTTGAACTATTCAGTGGACCCATACCTTTCCTGCCCTCTCCTTCTCTACCCCTGGTGACTGCTGATCTGCCGTCCAACCCTAAAATCCTACAGAAACTGAATTAGAAAGTATGTAATCTCTGGGGAATTTTCCCCCTTAGCACAATTCCCAGTTATTCATCCAGGTTGTATGTACTGGAAGTTCATGCCTTTTCTTGCTAAGCAGTCTTATGTGAGGCTTAATGACTTAAAGACTAAAGAACGTTTGAGTCGATTTCTGTTTTGTTGTCATGAGTAAAACATTTGTTTTTAAGTTGTTGCTTCTCTGAGACCAGAGCCGGGCACCCTGGCTTCATTCCTGCTACTGTATAAAATACCTAAAAAAAAAAAAAAAAAAACAACTTAAGGGAGAAAGGATTTGTTTTGTTCACAATTCCAGGTCCCAGGGAAGTCAGACTTAGAGCAGCCAGTCACATCATACCCACAGGCAAGAGCAAATGAACACGTGCAGCTCGCTTGCCTGCTTCTACTCTTCTCGATTTCTCCACTCGTATACAGTTCAGCACCCCATGCCTAAGGAATGGTGCTGCCCACAGTGGGCTGAGCTGGGAGGATGGAAAGTTCCAAGCCAGCTTGGGCTGACTACAGAGTAAAGTCAAGGATGGCCTGAATATATCAAAACCCTATCTCAGAAAGTTCCAACAAACTCTCTAAACCAAAACCAAAACAAAATGGTGATAGAGCAGGGATTCTCAACCTGTGGGTCATGACCCCTTGTGGGGGTTGTCAAATGACCCTTTCACAGGGGTTGCCTAAGACCAGCAGAAAACACAGATATTTACATTACAATTCATAATAGTAGCATATTACAGTTATGAAGTAATAACGAAAGTAATCTATGGTTGGGGTCAGCACAACATGAAGAACTGTAATAAAGGGTTGCAGCATTAGGAAGGTTGGGAGCCACTGTGATAGAGGCAGAGGGGCAAAGACCTTGAAGTCTACATAGCGCAATTCCTACAAAGGATTGGATTTCTGTCCCCTAAAGTTGCCAGTTGCCGTCTTCACCTACTGGTCCCCAGTTGTATTGTAATGTGGCAGTTTGTCTTCTGGGCTAAGTAGATTTGAAATCCTGGAAGTATGAGTGAAATTTGGGGTTCACCTGTGTCCGACGCGTGTGCTTGGGAGGCGGTACAAGAATGCACATATCAGAGTTTGGAATCTGTGTTGACTAACCTGTCTCCGGCAAATAATTCCGAGGGGTAGCAGGGCAGGAGAAATGAAAGCAGGCCCCCCCAAACCTTCATGCAAGACAGGTTTCACAACAGCAGGTTAAACAGTGGCTCCAGAGGGCTGATAAGCCGGCTTCCTGGTGACAATGACAGGAAGGGCAGAGGCTACCCCGGCTCATCTTTCTCAGCAGCGCGTGGCAGCTGAGCTTCTTGTCAACACCAGCCCAAGGCAGGGAGGAAACTCAAACATTTGTTTTGTTTTAAATCACAAAGCCAGCTACACCACTTCTTCCAAACACCGTTAGCCTTCCTGGATGGGCAAGATCCTGTTCAAGCTCCCTGCAGTCACTGTTCTCAGTGTCAACAACCAAATGAAATTAGTGCTTGCTGCCTCAATCTTTCTGTGTGGTCTGTGGGTCATCTGGTTATAAGTTGGAAAGCCCCATGACTATCCTGGTGAATCAGATTTGCCTTTATTTTATTTTTTAATTTTTAAATTTAAAAACAATCTTTTTTCTTTTCCTCCTCTTCCTCCTTCTCCTCCTCCTCCTCCTCCTTCTCCTCCTCCTCCTCCTTCTCCTTCTTCTTTTTTTTGTTTTTCAAGACAGGGTTTCTCTGTAGCTTTGGAGCCTATCCTGGAACTCACTTTGTAGACCAGGCTGGCCTCGAACTCACAGAGATCCACCTGCCTCTGCCTCCTGAGTCCTGGGATTAAAGGCGTGCGCCACCTCTACCCAGCTTTATTTTTCATTTTACATACCAATCCCAGTTCCTCCTCCCTCCCCTCCTCCTGCTCCCCACACCTTCCAACCCTTCACCCCACATCCACTCCTCAGAGAGGGTAAGGCTTCCCAGGGGGAGTCAACAAAGTCTTGCACATCAAGTTGAGGCAGGACCAAGGCCCTCCCACCTGTATCTAGGCTGTACAAGGTACCCCTCCATAGGAACTGGGCTCCAAAAAAGCCAGTTCAGATTTGCCTTTAAACTCCATCCTCTCAGACGTTCCTGTGAGCACTGAGGTTCCAGAAGCCCTGACAGGCAGAGCACAACATCTTTCCTGGACTAGAAAGCTCTTAAGCATCCTGGGATGAAGGACAGTGGTAGAGTGCTTGCCTAACATGCTGGAGGCCCTGGCTTCTACCCCCAGTATGTGAATTCATAAAAGTGAATGAATGAATGAATGAATGAGTAAATATCTGAAGGCGTTTTCCTCAATTCCCTTTGAAGCTCCTGAGATTTGCCTCCTTTGTTCTGTCTACCACCAGAGGTCCACAGCCGTCAGGTCTGCAGTGAAGCTCAGACATTGAGAGTTTTTACAGCTCTTAGCTGCTTCTTTCACCTCCACGGTGCAGAAGCCGGGGTGTGCTTCAGAACCATGTGTGCAGGAACCAGGGTGTGCTTCAGAACCATGTGTGCAGGAGCCGGGGTGTGCTTCAGAACCGTGTGTGCAGGAGCCGGGGTGTGCTTCAGAACCGTGTGTGCAGGAGCCGGGGTGTGCTTCAGAACCGTGTGTGGTACCTTTTGAAGTTGTACCTCGGAGATTCTGATGTCAGTGTATTAGCCCTGTGGTAGGGCTTGGGCATGGTGCCCTTACAGAAGCTCAGCTAGCTTAAGACACAACCTGGAAAGAGAGTCTTGAGGCACACATGGAATGAGATGCAGGGGTCACCCTGGGGGTTCCAACTTCAACCCTACTGAGCAGAGGTATGGAGACCTGAAGGATAGTTATATTCACCTCAAGGCTTCCCAAAATTTTAGCCATGGAACAAAGCATTAGATGATTTAGTACTACTTTTCTAATGGTAGTAATGGGATTGTTCACCTAAGTATGACCAGCCTATGATCCATGAGACACATGCATCGTGGGATAAGTATAAATGGCGCCCCAAACAGAACTGTAAACTAACTTAAAATGTTATGAGATTTTTATGTCTCTGTGATTTTTTTTTTAAGTTCAATTGTGAGGTTCTTGAGTATGAGCATTGTAGATAACAATGTTGGATCTCAATGTCAAAAGGTTAGACAAGTCTGGGGCTAACAGGTTTCTGCCTTCCTGGGCTATACCTCACATCCAGCAAAATTTCACACTTGACATAACAAGGACAGGGAAGTAAATTCCTTGTGGGTCATTTGGAAAATAGATCATTCTAAAATCTGAGATAACTGGTTGGTTATCTGTGATTGCGTAATGATAGGAGGACATGGAAGGCAAATGCTCATCACCGTTTAGTTAGGGCAGACGGAAGTCAGGAGCAGATCTCCGAGCCCGCTTAGCTGCTGTGAGGTGGGCCTTAGGGGGCTGCACACACTCTTAGATACTAGGCCACTTCCTACAATCTGGACCCTGGAACAAATTTCTTGACAGGGCCCAGCTATCATAGCAAAAGCTGGTAAAAGGCATCTCTACTTTCTGCTTGAGATTCTATTCTGTAATTTATTCCAGCTACTCCCATTTATTACGGCTACTCCCTCTGCCTAGCAAGATTATTGCACAGGAACCAACTGACATCATGCTACTGTTGACAGAGCTCAGAGTTGGTATTCCCCCACACCAGTTCATTACAGAAACGTTCCAAAACTCTGACAAAGTGACATCTCCGAGGACCTAAGGAGAGTAAACTTCAAGTTTGCTCTGAGTCTATGGGGCCATTTCGAAAAGTAAAGGCCTGGGTCATTTATACTGAGACACAGGCATCTAAGTCCCACACCAAACCTGCATTTTTAGTAAGTTCCCAGAGTGACTCTTAAGGGTAGTTCAGTTTGGAAGCCGTGTGCTTAACTAGGCAAATCCAGAGAGACTACTGCAATCTGGGTTATTTCTGTAAAAATTCACCCAGTGTGGAAACAATAGGAAGAGTGGGGGCTTGCAAAGCTTAATCCTCCACCCTCTGAGGAACAAGAGCCCCTCCTCCCTCACGAACACATCTTTTCTCCCCTTCCTAGCTTTAAGAGGGGCATGGTCTTCACCTGTCGGTGCAACTGAAATAAATACAAACCCTGGTTTACTGTAACTAATCCAGAACAGGTGTATCATTTGCAGCTGAGTTTTATTTTGAGTAGTACAGCAACAGGGATTTTGACGACAGCAGGGGAGCTAGCAAGAGGAGGGTCATTGGACTTTGAGGGTCCCTTTACCCTGTGTGCTGTGGTTGGATGGTACGAGGAAGGTCATTTGGTTTTCAAGGTCCCCGTAACTCATCCCGAACCACTGCCTTTGGCTGGAGCTAGAAGCCAGAATCAGGTTTTATTGGCTTGATTGGGTGTTTCTCTGACTGAAGATGAGCTTGCACCTCTGAAACAAGATGGGGAAAAGGACACTGAAGTAACCAATCACAGACTGAGATAAGGATAAAGCTGTAGTCATCAAGTAGTGCAGCCACCAAAACAGAAGCAAATGAGTCAATATGAATAGAGGGTCAAATACTGCACTGAAAACGGGTTTACAATAACACAGCCTTTCAGATTTTAGGGAATATTAACACATGCAATGCTGACAGCTAGGCATCAAGGGAAATATCAGTGCCTCCCGGTGGCCCTCAGGGAGTTTCTAATGGGTCTCTTGGTTAAACATTAAAAATTCCTACAAACCAGTGGGGAAAACATTAGAAACTATTCTTTTTTTCTCTTTTTTTCTTTTTAGTTTTTCTGTGTAACAGTCCTGGTTGTCCTGGAACTAGATCTGTAAATCAGGCTGGCCTCAAACTCGCAAATATCCACCTGCCTCTGCCTCCCGCGTGCTGGGGTTAAAGGCATGCGTGACCTGCGCCCGGCTAGAAACTATTCTTATGACCTTAAGAGAAAGAACATATTTTTGTAAACAAAGAATTTTTAAATGTTATAAAATTTGATAATTTTGAATATATCAAATGAAGATTTAGCTATAAATAACATGCTTTCTTATAAATAAAGGAAAGTCACCATCAGAAGAAAGTTGGAAAGTAACTGTAATATAGACCAGTTTGCTAAGTCGGGCATGGTGGCGCACACCTTTAATCTCAGCACTTAGGAGGCAGAGGCAGGTAGATCTCTGTGAGTTCGAGGCCAGCCTGGTCTACAGAGTGGAGTTCCAGGACAGCCAAGGCTACACAGAGAAATCCTGTCTTGAAAAACCAAATAAGTAAATAATAAAATGAAATTTAAAAAATCAATTTGCAAGATACATAAAAATACGCATAGTAACTGAGTGTGGTGGTCTACACTTGCAATCTTGTACTCTTGGAGGCCAAGGCAGCAGAACTGGGGGTTCAATGACAGCCTGAGCTACAGAGTGTTCAAGACCAGCCTGGATGACTTGGTGAGACCCTCTCTCACAAGCTGTACAAACTGTAAAGAGGGCCGGGGCTATAGCTTAGTGGAGAGCTTGTGTCTAGTATATACAAGTCTTGGGATCAATCTACCCCCTAAAAAACAAAACCCTCCAACTTATAAGACACCAAACAAGAGAAAACTTTAAAAAGATAAATAAATGTGCAGTTTGTAGAAGAAACTGATGATCTGTGCAGGAGAGGATGCTGTGGTCCTGGCAACGGGGAATACACAAACTTTAAAAAAAAAATACTATCTTTTACCCGTCAGATAAAATCAATTAAAAATTCAAGGGCTAGAGAAATGGCTCATTAATTAAGAACACTTACTGTTCTTCCAAGGGGCAGGAGTTCAGTTCCTAGCACCTGTACTAGGTGGCTTACAACTCCAGCTCCAGGGGATGTGACACCCTCTTCTGGCCTCTGTGCGTGCGTGCACACACACAGACAAACAGAGAGACACGCAGAGAGATAAATATACTTTTTTAAAATCTCAAAGGATGATACCATCAAGTTGAGATTATGGGGATGTGGCTATATTTGCCAACAGGTGCATAGTTTGGCGGTTTTTTTTTTTTTAAGGGTAAGAGAACTGTTGGCCATGATGGGGCAGTTTCACTTCCCAGTATCTACTCTTAAGCAAAGCCTTCACACTCACCCGCAGACTCTGTAACATACGGGTGCTATGAAATTTGTCATGCATGTCGGAACTTTTGATCCTGTGATGCGATGATATCATGTACAAAGTTCATGATCAAAAACTGTGATCCAGTTACCAAACAAAGAATTGATCACAGAAAGTCTCATACTATTTCAAGTATGTTTATGATTTAGTATCTGGCCCCATTCATCACTGTCTCCAGCTTCATGCAGCCACATGTGTGGGCCACAGGTTGAAGATACCTGAAAGGCCATGTTGAGAGAAATGTCTAGACAGACTACAAAGCCTGTTCAAACAATGGCCACATCACAATTTAACAAAGGCGTATTACAAAATAATACATACCACATGGTACAGTTTGTGTCCCAAAGCCAGTCTGTCATAGTATATATCAAATGATAACAAATGCTGGGGGGAGGGGAAGGGCAAGAAACGCCCAGACACTTCTGGTAGAAATATAAACTGCTATAGTCACACAGGAAATCAATGTGGTTCTTTTAAAAAACCAAAACTAGAACTCCATCTGACCTAGCTATATCATTCCTGGATATAAACCCAAAGAACCCTCAGCTGACCCTGCACAGAGACCCTGGCCTGTATGTGTTTATTGCTGAACTCTTCACACTAGCTAAGAAATGGAGCTGGCCTAGCTGTTCATCAAAAGCTGCATGGAAGAAGAAAATGTGTATATATACATGATGGAATTCCTGTCGATGTAAAGTGAGATCATAATATCTGTAGGAAAACGATGGAACTGGAAGTCATTAAGCAAGATAAGCCAGACTCAGAGAGACAAATTAGTACAATTTCACGGGCAGAGTCTAGATTTGTATTAATGTGTATTAATATGTGTGTGTGTGTATAAATGTGTGTGTGTTTGGGTATCTAGGATGTCAAACTAGAAAGTAGGGTGTGAGAGTAGAGGGTGAGATTGTATAAGGCAGGGGAAGGGAAAGAGGGTAACAAAATTCACACGAAACGAAAGCAGAAGAGGGACTGGTACAAGTAACAACCCAGCAGAGATTTCACTGGAGAGCGAAGTGAAGGCACAGGCGGGGTGAGCTGCTTTGCTGCAGCAGGCTCTCAGAGCTTCACTCAAGGCCGCTGGGTTGCAATTCGGGACATGCTTTCATGGGTCCAGGTGGAGGAGAGGATGTTACTGAGGGGTGAGGCATGGGTGATTTCCTGTTTTGAGTGAGTCTTGGGCTACATAAGCCTTTGTTTACTGTGCATGTTTCCCACATAATGCATCTGGTTTTTATCGTGTGCACACCCGATCATGTTTAGGCATAAGATGGCTCACAGTTCACTCACTCACAAACTCAGAGAGTTTGCCTTACTATATGTATACACTAAAAGCCAGTTCAGATTGGATCAGTCCAGCCTCCTTGATTTTAGTTTCAGGATATGTTTCTGTGTTTGGTCCCCAAAGAGGAGTTACTGAGGGGTGGTTAGGAGAGGTGATCCATTATTTTGGAGCTAGTGTATAGACCTCAGTGTAGGTGGAGGTGCCAAATCGCTAACCTGCTTGGTCTGCCTCAAGGGCACACATCAAAGTGACAGATGCAATTAACTCTTGGAAGGAGGTGAGAATCCATCGATAGGAGTTATTAATAGTGTTTTAATATTTTAAGGAAATTGTTAATTTATTACTGGTATAATTGAAAACTGATTATCTTTTAAAACTCCACTTTTTTTTTGAGACAGTATCATCCTACATAGCTCTGGCTGGCCTGCACTTCACTAATTAGACCAGGCTGTCCTTGAACTCACCAAGACCCTCTTGATTCAGCCTCTCAAGTACCAGGATTAAAGGGTCGAGCTGATCCACTGTGCCCAGCTTTTCTTTTCTTCCTTTTTTCTTTTCCTAAGAAGAAGAAACAAGACTCTGAGATGGCCAAGCTCTGGTTGGTTCTGGTGAGCAAGTGTAGCTGGTCAGTTTACCCTTTTCTTCACTCTAGCAGAGGAACTCGGTATAAATAGCTCTAATTTCCAAAGCACCGATGCCCAAGGAATTCCTGATTTTGTGGGCAGAATGGGCATCATTTGAAGTGAAAGGAAGAGCGAGCCTTTCTAACCATGAAAGGGGAGCAAAGGAGAAATAATGATGTAAAAACTTTTCACAAACCCCAACCTCAAGCTGTATTTGTAAACAAAGAAGCCAAGTATGGAGTGAGTGTATTACAAGTTACTGGGTGTAATCCTACCACTTCAAAGGTAGAGGCAGATGGATCAGGAACTGACAGTCATTCTCAGCTACTTAGTCCAAGGCCAGCTGAAACTACATGAGACCATTCAAGAAACCAAAAAGGCAGAATAAAACCAATGCAAACTTAGGGAAAGTCTTATGTGAAAAAAATGATGTTAGAAAATATTAACAGCTTAATCAAAAGTGGACAGAAAGGGGGCTGGAGAAATGGCTCAGCAGTTGAAAGGACAGTTGCTGCTCTTTTAGAGGGCCCATGTTTGGTTCCCAGCACTCATATGGTAGCTCCCATCTGTAACTCCAGCTCAAAGAGATCAAATGCTCTCTTCTGTCCCCCAAAAGTGCTGCATACAGGTAGTACATATACAAAACACACATAAAAAACCCCCCCAATTTTAAATGGACAAAGGGCTCAAGCAGTTCATTAAAAGGTATGTAAACGTGCCATGAGTTTGCCAATCCCTTCCCCCTCCCTTCATTTTCTCCCTTCTTCCTTGTCTCAGTCTTCAGAGACTGTTCTGAAAGCTACAGTAGCTCGTGCTGATAAGCCCTGCTGGTGGGTGTACAGATTGGCATGCCTTTTCTAGCTGCAAAGAGGCAATTTTTTAAATCAATACCTCTAAAATATGTACGGTGGCGCAATAATAAATCTAATAAAACTATCAGGCTAACAAAGCCATCCTAGTCTCCAGAGCTTCATATGCGTTTAGGTTATAACAGAGTTAGTCTTAGCAGCCCTATACTCTTATGGATGGCAGTGTTAGCACCATGCTCATGGCGTGACATTCAAATGACAACCGGATAAGCATTTTCCTGAAATGAAGTGCAGTTACTAGAACTAGACGGAAAGTCAGAGGGCCTGTTAGTTGTATACTTTGGAGGTTCCATGGTGATACCATCTCAGAAATTTCTTTTTGTTAATGCTTCTTAGAAATTGTTTTTCTTTTTGTGGGGGTGGGGAGAGGGTGGGACTGAGATGATATTTCCATTTCTATACCTGGTCAGAAGTTTGCACCAAAGGTGAGAGAAGCAAGTATCGTGTCAACTGCACAAGAAATATGAATTCGCCATTTGTACAGTTCCAGGCTCAAAGCGGGCAATTGACATAACCAGGGTATATGCATTTTAAGTGGCAGAATTGGAATTCAAGTCCCATAAGGAAGTCAGATCATTGTAAACCACAGAAAGAATGGAGGCCGAGACAGATCATGGCCCCAGTGAATTACCACTGTTTTAGTTAGGGTTTTATTGCTGTGAGGAGACGCAATGGCGGAGGCAATAACTCTTTAAAAGAGGAAACATTTCATTGGGGCTGGCTTACAGTTCAGAGGTTTAGTCCGTTATCATCACAGCGGGGAGCAGGGCAGCGTGCAGGCAGACATGGTGCTGGAGAAGGGACGGAGAATTCTACACCTTGATCTGCAGAGAAAGGAGATTGCCACACTAGGCCTAGCTTGAGCATATAAGACCTCAAAGCCCACCTCCACAGTGACACACTTCCTCCAATGTGGCCACACCTTCTAAGAGTGCCACCCAAGCCTACAAACATATGAGTCTCTGGGGGCCATTCCTATTCAAACCATCAGAATGATTGAAAGGAAACAGCATCATTCGGGTAAAAGATCCTATTGACTGGACCATTTAGGAAGTGACTTAATTATTCCTGATGCTGAGGATAGTGCCTGCCCCACAGTTCCGTGATCCCTGGCAGTTCAAGCATCTGATAGCTCTCTACCACCTGCAGACCTTCCTTGTGACCTGGAAGTTGCTTAGCCACACTCACCAGCACATTTGGAAATCTAGAAAATTCTTAACCAAGAAGGGGTAGGAATCATTAGATAATATCTTAGTCCCCCATTCTCAGGTAATGATTCCAAGACAGGTGTTCTTCTGCCCTCCAAGGTAGCATGCTCACTCATGCACTGTTTACCAGCAGTGTTTGGTTTGGTTTGGTTTTCCTGTCTCCTACTTCTACTGTCCCATGTTTTCTGGGGTCAACTCCCAAACAAACTACATTTAATTTCACACACCAGGATCAGCTTTTACTGGGGAGGGATCCTAATTAAGACAACTTCCTAAAGTCTCTCATGAGGACTTCCTAAAATCCCATAACCTAAAAGACTGCGAGCATCTCCCTGTCTTTGCGATGGGATTTCATGTAGTATAGGATTGCTTCAGACTCACTCTGTAACTGAGGATGGCCCCGAACCCCTGATCCTCCTGTCTCCATTTCCCGAGTTCTACAATTACAAGCATATACTACTGTCCCCAGTTACATGGTGCTAGGGACAGAACCCACAGATCCATGAATCTTGGGTGAGTAGCCTATCAACTGAGCTACATCCCATGAGGGCATTCCCTTCAAAGGGTTAACCTTGAAGGATGCTGGCCTACTCATGAATGCCTGATATTCAGTGTTCCTTGTTTCATAACCATTTTGAGATTCTAATCTCCAATATGATCGTGCAGCTGTGATTTATGACTCCTCCCTGATGATTTTATTGACTTTAGAACCTTTGCAGTAAATCCCACCCCCATGGGATTGGCAGCATTCTGTTTCACATCCCAGCTAGACTGTAAATTCCTTGTGGGTAAGAGCAAGGCTTTATTGGGCACAACCAGTACCTGTCAGTAAGAAGATATAAGGAAATATTATATGAGGTGGCCAAAAAATTTCAGAACCTTTGTAAATAACCATCACCCAAAAATAAGGGTCAGAACCATATTAATTTATTTTAAACTAGAAAGATGTATAAATATTGGAATAGTAGTTTATAAACCACTTAGTGACCGTGGAGCCACTGAGAATTAGGACCTGGAAAGTCATCAGTATTTAAATTCCTCAAAACTCAGATTCTATTACAGTGAAGAGACACCATGATCAAGGCCGCGCTTATCCAAGAGAGCATTTAATCGGAAGCTTGCTTACAGTTTCAGAGGCTTAGCCCATTATCATCATGGAGGGGAGCTTGGCAGCTTGTAGGCAGCTGTGGCGCTGGAGAAGTAGTTGAGAGGTCTTGATCCATAGGCGCGCGCGCGCACACACACACACACACACACACACACACACACACAGAGAGAGAGAGAGAGAGAGAGAGAGAGAGAGAGAGAGAGACCCACCCTCAACAAAGCCATACCTCCTAATCCTTCAGTAACACTCACTTCCCACCCCATCCTTTCAAACAGCTCCACTCCCTGGTGACGAAGCGTTCAAATATATAAGTCCATGGGAGTCATTAGCATTCAAACAACCACACACAGAGTAAATTCTCCAACTCTAGAAAAACAAAAACTCTCCATTCCGTTTCCATAGGCAATGAAAGCTGCAGATTGCCGGGACCCATTAACGGTGTGGTGGCAGACGAACGCCCTTAAAGGCATCGCTCTCCAGTCCTCACAGGCTGTGAACATGTCACCATACTAGACAGAGGAATGGGGCTGGGGTTATTGAGCTTGAGACTAGATTGTCTTGAACTCTTTGGTTCTATGGAGTCACTAGGCTCTTTATAAATGAAGAAGGAAAATAAGAGAGGAGTCAGGGAGAAATGTGGAGATGCTGTTTCACTCATTTCAAAGGTAAGGAAGGTACCATGTGCCACTGGTTGCCATCTCTCCCTGGAGGCTGGAAAAAGAAAGTTTCCTCCAGAAAGAACATAGCCTTGCTGATACCTGGATTTTAGCCCACGCAGGATGGATTTCTGACCTCCAGGATTTAAGATAATAAACTGATGTACTTTCTTTGTCTTTGAGACAGGTTCTCAGGTAGATGTATCCCAGGCTGACCTTGAACTCTTGATTCTCCTGCTTCTGGCTCCTAAGTGCTGGGATTATCGGTAGGTACCAACATGCCCGTGAGTTTTTACTCTTCCAGAGTTGGAGAATTCACCCCTCCTGAGTTTTGAGGAATTTGCATACTAACTTTTCAGGTACTTTAAATTCAAGTACATTTAAACCGCTAACTGTGGTAACTTTTTAGAGCAGCCATCAGAAGCTAGTACAGACGGAACAGGTGATCTGAGAACAAAGTTGTCTGAGGCAAGGCATGGCATCTCTCTTTGGGTTCTACTTCAGACACCGTAAGTCCTGTTGTTTTGGACTTGGAAAATCTGTCATGGAAAAGAAAACACGTCTACCTTGGATGGGGCTAACTTGATTTTTGGGACTTCAGAAATCTCAGAAAGTAAGGCCATGGCCAACATCTTCATGACTAATAGCTCCAAGACGGGTGATGGTTCCTAGGGAACTACTCAGACGACCCTCATAGACCCAGAGCCACTGTTCCCAGGCACAGCGGGCCAGGAAAAAAGCTTTGTGGAAGGCCATCTCCAAACTCTGGTTCCTGGGAAGCAGAAAAATGGGTGGAGATAGTGAAAAGGAAGCCCTGGTGAGTGATTGGGGCAGGTGACTCCTGGGTAGCTGTCCTTACAGTTACGAACCTCCTCATGATCGACACTAAGGGTAGGAATGCTCACTGGGCTGCTGGCCTGTACACCGTAAGGTATTAGGCAGCATCCCTGCGAGTGGTAACCCTCCACCTCCCACCCCAGAAACGACCGTCAAAGCTGGGAGCATGTCTGTCACATGCCTCCCAGAGGTAAAGAAGTGAAAAATCATCTTGAGTTGCTGAGCTCTGGCTCAATTCTGTCTGTCACCCTCCTCAGGGACAAATAGAAATGAAAACAGATGCTTCTGGTTTCGATTGTTAAATCAGGTCTGTCCAGTAAAAATGGATGCCGGCCACGCATCTGTAATCTTTTGATAAGGACGTTCACAACTTACAGCCATGAGCATCATGTGATCCCAGAACATCATTATTCTCCAAAGGATACAAACTCCTAATAGGTATGGGTTAGAATTAGAAGTTAGGCCCTGTCCTTGGCAAAACTCTAATTATTTCCTGTCGCTGCGGATGTTCTTCTCTGGGACATCTCATATAAGTAGAATCATACTTGGTGTAGCTTTGTGAACATGGTCTCTTTCACTCAGTGCAGTGTTTCCAAGGGTCATCCATGTGAAAGTATCGACTCTATTTCTTTTTATAGCCAAATAACGGTGTCCATGAATTGGATGCATCTGTCTTAGCCATCAGGAGCTGGGCATTGGAATTCCCTCCGCTTAGTGGCTAGTTCTACATAGGCATTCATGCTCTAGTTTTAGGGTAGACACATTTTCAGTCCTTTTGGGCAAATATCTTGGATTCAAACTGTTGGGTAACTCTACATAGCATTTGAAAAACTATTATACTTATTTTCAAGTGAGCTATACCTTATTTTATATTCCCTTTGAGAATATAATTGAGAGTAGTGCAAATGCAATTTTATGTATTTCGAAGGCATTTTTTATATGACAAAGACACAGTGAAATAAACTTTAATAATAGTTTTGAACTCAATATAATCATGATATTATTTTAATATATAATCCATGTAAAAAGTGCTAATGAGGTATTTTGCATCTTCCTCACTGAGTCGTCAGAATGTGGCATTTATTTTATACCTGTAACCTGCCTTAATTGGATGCTAGCTATTCAGTTGGAAACATTTGATCTGTATCTAGCATTCACACAACTACCAGTTGAAAGTATAAATTTATATATCCAAAATGTTACAAATCTACTTAAAATTTTTCCAAGCAGAATTACACATACCAGTGTTTTATGTATGCATTAATTAAATTTATATATACAGTAATTAAAATTGAATAAGTTTTCAATTCAGTTTCTTTGTTGTGTAGGCACATTTCAAATGCTTGCTAACTACATCTGGCCAGAAGCTGCTGGATCACATAGCCCAGCTTCATGCTATTTCTGTTATTGTGATTTTTTGTTTGTTTGTTTGTTTTTGTTTTTGTTTTTGAGACAAGTTCTCTGTAGCTCTGGCTGGCCTGGAACCAATGGTTCTCAACCTGTGGGTAGTGACCCCTTTGGGTTCGAATGGCCCTTTCATGGGGGTTGTCCAAGATCATTGGAAAACACAGATATTTATATTACAATGTATAACATAAGCAAAGTTACAGTTATGAATTATCAACAAAAATTTTATGGTTGGGGGTCACCACAGCATGAGGAACTGTACTAAAGGGTTGCATCATTAGGAAGGTTGAGAACCACTAATTTAGACCAAGACCAAGCTGGCCTTGAACTCATAGAGATCTCCCTGCCTGTCTCTGCCTCCCGAGAGTGGTAGCATCAAAGGCATGCGTCATCGTGCCCAGATGTTACTGTGAGTTTTAAGAATGACACAGTACTTCAGGTCGCAGCCTTGGTTTTATTTTCTCTTCTGCAGCTGATCTTCCCTTCCCCTTTAAAAGCAGACCTTATCTTCTTAGAGTAGCTTTAGTTTAAAGCAAAGCTGAGTAGAAAGTACGAAACTTCCCCAGCAGCTCTTGCTCTCTCCCCTCCTCCATCCTAGGTTAGGCGCTCCTGTCCCTCTGGCCAGTGAAGCCACAGGACACATCACAGCCATCCAGGGGCCACAGTTCTGCTTGGGGCTCACTCTTGATGTCGTTTATCATCCTATGGGTTTAGCAAGTGCGGAAGTACCATGTAGCCACCATTATGATTTGTGCCTCTGTTCCAAAGGAAAGGACTGATTCCTATATGCTGTGCGTTCCTAGCCATGGCCTGCTGGTTCTGTGCAAGTGTCAAAACAGCAGCACTTGTCACCGAGGTGTCTTTGGTCACTTATCCCTCGGCTCTTGCAGCCCTTATTTGTAACAACCCGCATGGGCTAAGGTGGCCCTTGCTGCCAAGGCTTAGGCATTCCAGTTGGCATCCTGGCAGCCCTGTAGCTTGTTGGACAGGCTCCTCTGTGTCTCTTATATCATTTGAAAAAACAACATGCCACCCTGCCCTGGGGCTGCCTATCAGATTACCAGCAAGCTACAGGATAAAGGAGGACACATTCCTGTCTACTTTGAGGGCACAGGTTATTGTCCTTGGGATGTCAGATGTGGAAGAGAAGGAGAGAAAAAGGCTTAGGGTTGGGGATAACTTTTTATTCTGAGTTTTTTAACATGCCAAATGATAAAAAGTTTTCTGTTGTTGTTTTGTTTTTAATTCTATTTGTTTGTTTGTTTGTTTTTTGAGACAGGGTTTCCCTGTGATCTCTGGCTGTCCTGGAACTCACTTGGTAAACCAGACTGGAGCTCAGAGATCCACCTCCCTTGTCTCAGGTGCTAGGATTAAAGGCCTGCCCCACCACCACAGCTCTGTTTTGCAGAGGTGAAGGACAGCTGCATTGTGACCCTCCCTCCTTCACCAGGGGCAGGGATCCACAGTTTCTGGGCATCACGCAGGAGACTGCCTTTTCTCTCCAGGGGCATGTCACCATGCAGCTTCTGCCCCAGCAGGTCTGGGGAGGCCTGGGGTGTGATTCTAACAAGCTCCCAGGGATTTCCAGTGACTCGGCTTTGAGTAACAAGGGCTTAGGGCTTTCCCCAGAAAATATTTAGCCTGTCCTTCCTCCCCCAGCCCCCAGTTTCCAGTTGCCCAATCATTAATCAGAGTTGAAATATGTGCTGGGGACTCTGCTAAGCCCTCTGTTGGGGTTAGCACACTTCATTATCTCAACTGCCCCATGAGATAAACCCTGTTCTGATCCAGGCTCTGTGATTTGAACGGACTCCTTCCTAGTCTCCCACTGACTTAAATAGCATCCCCAATTCCATTTGAGGTCTGACACCCTTGACTCTCTTTGAAACTAAAACTCATCAATAAATTTGGTCCTCTCTCATGAAGGCAACAATTTGGGTGGTAGGAGTACTCTTTCTTTCTATATTACATAAGGTGCTCATGCTGGGAGGGGGGTCAGGCGTGCTGTGCTCTTTGCTTTTGCATTGCTGTGATAGTATCCAGATGGAAACCACATCAGGGAGGAGAGGTTTATTTTGGTTTTTTTGTTGAAGAAGATTTCAGAGGATTGTGATGGAGAAGGTAAGGAGAAAGTCATGGTGGAGGAGAAACCCAGGGGTGATTCATGGACCAGGAAGTAGGAAAAGGCCAGAATCAGCGGATGGGCTAAGCTTTCAAAGGCCTGTTTCTAGTGATCTGTTTCCACCAGTCAGGGCCTATCTTATAAAAGATCCACAGGCTCCCAAAATATTGCCATCTACTGAAAAACACTTTAGAAACATGAGCCTGTCAGGGACATTTCAGCTTCACAGCCCTAATTACTCATTTGAGGGAATTTGACTAGTTTCAAAAATATAGTAACAAAACAAACAAAAAAACCCCAAACAAACAAACAAAAAACCCAAGCCTACAATCCTCATAGTTAGAACCGTAAATCCAATGACTGGATCCATTCCCAAGGCAAGCACTCAGGGCGGGGTGATGAAAGAGGTAGTGGCGCTGGCCACATACATCACATGTTTGGGAATGTGCAAAACAACGCCAGTCTACAATTCCCCATCAGGTGACAAATGTCACAAGTGACAATACTTCCTTGTTGGAGAGGAGTTTCAGAGAGTAGGAGGCCTCTATAGTAACATTTAAATAAGTGGGTAACATTGGTAAAGAGCCTCATTTGAGGCCAAGTGTGACAACTTCTTCCTCTGGGATAGCTTGCCATGGGTCCAAATTGCACACTGCTCATCCTTTGAGATATTGCATATTAATAAGGAGCAGAAAAACCAGACAGGACAAGAGATGTTTGCTTGTGAGCATTGCGGGTACCCAGATGCCATCTGCCATCAGACCACAATGTCATCTCCTTAATCTGTGCTGGCTGCTATAATTGTAAAAATGTGAATTTGAACACACTTCTGAAAGAGTAGTGGTTCATACTTCCAGATCCACACACTAAGTGGACCTAATTGCTAAGGAGAATTTATAAGAAGAAGCTTGGCCATAGACAGTGTTTACTGAACAGATTAAACGTCCAATGGAATTAGCTATATCTATAAAGAATGCCCAGGTTAGAGTATTAAGAGGCTTAAGGGAAGGCAAGGGCCAGTTAAACTTGAATGTGATGTGCATAGAAATAATAATATTGGGAAGGTTGGATAGAAACTGGTAGGGCATTTATGATCTAAAGAATGGGAAGAAACCCAGTCAGCTGCTGAACAAGAGATACACGGCTCTAGTCCAAATACTTTTGGCCACCACCACACAGCACCCAAAGAAGCCACTATCCCCAAAGCTTCACTTACCTCACACATGTACACAACAACGATATGGTCCTACCTTGCTCCTCTAGGTGCAGTCAAATAATTAACAAAGGCAATTCAGGCACTTTTACAGCAAACCACACAGAAGTCACTGGAAAAAACTGTGAGTGAAACTTAGGTGTAAGTAGGTTGAAGGACCGTTGGAGCCACACACCCTTTGTAGATCCCAAAGAAAGTCACCCGAGTTTATTATTGATCCTCATACCCACAGACCATGGCAAGATGCATTAGCACTGAGCGTGAGCTGTGGGTATGTTGAGGTCACTGATGGGAGGTGACCTTTGTCCTGGCCCTTGTGTCTGCAGGACTTCTGGCTCCTGCTCTTTCAATGCTGCTCCACTATGCTCCATATTTCAAGGCACCATGCAGCCATGCCCTCAAAGGGCCTTTCCTGTGTCACACAGCAAGCTCTGGGAAGCCGGGAGCTGAGGCATCCCATCTTTATCTTCTCCTGAGTTGTCAGGCCAGTGATTTCTCTATTCCTCCTAGGACAGTGATTTCTCTCTCCTTTCAAGTCTCTGGACAAAATGTTCCTTCTTTTTTAACCTTCTCTCATCCAACAGATACTTCATGGCTACTCAATAGCATTAGAACTGGTTGTATTGCTAGGGGTGCAACAGTAAGCAAGGCCAAGTCCAACCATGGGGGAGAGAGAGAGAGACCTTAAGGACATAGGCATGTCCTGCCACAGTAGTTCATGATGCCCCCTGCGGATACTGACAAAGCAGGAAAGGAGGCAGTGAGGATGCTCCTCAGGGAAAACCGCTGCATGGCTCCTTCCTAGCTTCTTTCGGTTGCTGGCAGTGCTTGGTGCTCCATGGCTCCTTGTTCATCACTGCAGTGTCTGTGTCCATCCTTACACAGTCTTCTTCCTCCTGTCAACTTGTGAGTGGGCTCAGATTTCTTTCTCCTTATGACACCAGTCATTGGGTTAGGGACCAGTCTACTCCAGCATGACCTTACCTTCGCTTGATTACATCCGCAAAGCTGTGTTTCCAAGTCAGGTCACAATTACTTTGAGTCCTAGGGGTTAGAACTTGACCACGTCTTTTGGGGACTACCGTTCAGCCCTGTCTCCATCTCTCCGGCTACAAGCTGTACCTGGGCTCATCTTCTCTGCCATTGTCATAGCTTTCCTTTCGATCATTCTCATCAGAGAACAAGTGCTGAGCCTAAGTCTTGCCCACTTCCCTAGATAGAACGTAAATTCCAAGAACATCGATTTTCCTGGTGATGTTTAATAGGCTTAATATAGGCAGTCTACTTAACAGGCTCTAAAACACCCAGGAGGCAAGCCTCTGGGCACACCTGGGAGGTACTGTTTGGTTAGGTTAGCTTCTGAGCATGTCTGGGAAGGAGTCTTTTGGTGAGGTTGAGGTGGAAATGCCACTCTGAAGGAGGGCAGTGTCATCCCCCAGGCTCAGCACTGTAAATGTAAGTAAGAGGAGGCTAGCTGAGTGCAAACATTTATTGCCGCCTTCTTCCTAACTCTGGATGCAACATGACCAGATGCTTCAACTCCTGCATGACTTCCCCACCATGATGGACCCCCAAACTGGGTGGCCAGAATAAACCCTTCTTTCCTTAGGCCACCTTTGCTGAGTATTTTGTTGCAGCAACCGGAAAAGTAGCTGATACGCTCGGGCCATGCCTGGAACATACAGGGCTTCCAATGCATGTTTATGAAATAAAGGAATTGGTAAATGGAGATGTGTAGCCAGGAGATTAACCTGCTCTGCATCTCCCCCTACACACGCAACCGTTTTCCCAGAACTAGGATGAATTTTCCCCATCCCATGTCATTTCCATCTCGAGGAAGCCCACCTCTATAGTACACTCAAGTTCTTCCTCAGCCGGGATGCTATTCCGTGAGCTACCTGGAGACAGACTCTGAATCTGATTCATTGTTGAAGGTCCAAACAAACACAGGGTTTTTTTGGCTTGAGCTCAATCTAGCCAGAATCAAGACAGAAACATGAAAAGCCATGTTCCCACCCCCTCCAATCGACTGCCGCCACCACATCTGTCGAGCTGGGGAAGGGAGTAAGACTTGGGGTAGGAGGTAAAATTGCAAATTCTGTAAGTTCCCCTTTCTGCTGATGTTTGAAATTTTATCTTTCTGAGTCAGCACAGGTATTTTGATACTGTCCTGTCTTGAGATCTGGGGCTTTTTTTTTTTTTTTTTTTTTTTTGTTAAGTGATGGTTTAAAAACAAGTGCTT
Source organism: Ondatra zibethicus (assembly GCA_004026605.1). Taxonomy (NCBI): domain Eukaryota; kingdom Metazoa; phylum Chordata; class Mammalia; order Rodentia; family Cricetidae; genus Ondatra; species Ondatra zibethicus. The sequence goes on from PVIU01003098.1 coordinate 124,327, forward strand.
TCACATTTACCATTCTGTACATGGGGTTGAACCGGAAAATAAGCATCATAAGAACCACTTAGCTCTTCATCTTTTCGATTCCTACTTTGGGGTTGAAATCAGAGGATAAACTAGCAGGACTCTCTGTGCTAGTGGCAAGGATGGCGACAAGGGGTAGATTTTTGGTTGATTGGATTCTACTTCCAAGACAGTCTTTGCTGTCTAGAGACCCAGGACTCACCGCTAGAGGAGAGCAGCTGTTAGAATATCATTCTAGACTTTTCTCAAGTTCATGTCACCCAATGAAGTGGCAAAGCTTCGCTGCAGGGTAGGGATGGATGAATGGATGTGGGGTGGGATGTGGTTGGGCCGGCTGGCTCCGGAGAGAATGGTAGTGGGTTGAAGCGTCTGCTCTAGGTGTATGTTTACCTAGAATCTTAAAAGAAGAGTTTGTTTACCAGTAAGGTCAGACTGGGTTAGAGTGTGCTGGAACTGTATCTTTTCAAGAAGAGGAGGAGACACAGAGAGAATGTGAAGACAGAGGTGGGGTTTGGAGCATTGTATCTACAAGTCAGGGAACTAGAGGATTGTGGGAGTTATAGAGGCCAGAGGAAGCAAGGAGAATCTTTACTTAGTACTTGCAGAGGGATCACAGCCCTGGGGATGATGAGGTTCTAAACTTGGCCTCCAGAACAGAGAGAATAAATACATGTTGTTTGGAGTCACCACGCTGTGGTTACGTGTTACTGCAGCTTTAGGGGATCTATATAGTTGCTAATGGTGTAACGAGGTCGTGATTAGACCCCCGCCCCCAGTTTCACCTCTAGAACCCTCTTCTAACACAGCTCAGGACACGAAGGTCACTGAGGGAAGAGGTGGAATTGGCGATTGGAGGAAGAAACAATAATGAGCCTGTGCTGAGGGAAGCAAACAGGCCAAAACTGGATTTTGGGCTTTGTTAAGCAGGACAATACTCTTTCCAGTTGGGCTCTGGTACTGTGCAGTTTTCTAATTCTTTCTTTCTTTCTTTCTTTCTTTCTTTCTTTCTTTCTTTCTTCCTTCCTTCCTTCCTTCCTTCCTTCCTTTCTTCTTTCCTTTCTTTTCTTTTTTTTTTTTGTTTTGACGAGCCTCTGGGTCTTGACTTTCTTTTCCTTGGTATCAGAATCGTTAGCACAGGCTACGGGATGCTTTGAGAACAGGAGAGCTGCCCCTACTTCCTTTTTGAGACGCAGGAGCTAGCAACCACATGTCTCCCTACTCATGGAGGGGTGGCCGAGGACTAGCACATAGGAGGCTAAAAGTCATCTCCATGGGTGTCTGAGATAGCAGATCAGAAGCAGGCTTAATTAGAGGGAAATTGTGTTATTTTCCATGCATCCATCAAATCCCTGCATGTGATTGGGAACCCATGAGGGATGCAAGATTGGTTCCAGAGATAAAATCAAGGGCGCACATATATGCATACCTCTGAGAAATAAAGTGTGAGGGTGTTCAAGTTATCACACGCAAGCAACACTTCACTTCGATTTTTGCTCAAGGCATCTAGGTGCTTTTTCTTTCTTCTTTGTTCCAAAGTATTTCCCCACCTACCAGCTTCCCAGAAACTTCTTTGTGAATCACTATCTGTCTTTTCCTCTACAAAGGGGGTAGTTTGTTTGGATGGGTCGACGTAAAAGGGCCTCTAAATTTTTAGTGTTACCTCTTCTCTGGTCCTCTCTGGAGATGCATCTCAGTAGTGCTTGGGTAGCATGCACAAGGCCTTGGGTAAATCTCTAACACTGAAAAAAAAAAAAAAACCAGACATGATGGCTTCTGCCTGTGATTCCAGCATTCAGAAAGTGGTGGCAGGTTGGTGAGAAGCTCAAGGCCATCCTTGGCTACACATCGAGTTTGAGGCAAACCTAGTATACACGAACCCTACTTAAACAAACACACACATGTGTAAGGGTTTTACCCCTAACTCTTCAACTGCACCTTGTAAGGCTGCAAATCCATCCACATCTTGATGCCAAGGTACCCATCCTCAGTATATGAAGCCAAAGTGATGCTGCTGCTCTGATGTCTTCTTGGTGCTATGTGCTGGAAACCTTGACTATTGCTGGTGCTTCACAAGATAAAGAGAGCAGCACAAAATGTCCCTGGCTCTCTACCCAAAGGAGAGCACAAGGCTTCAACTTAGGCCTCTAAGAACCAGAAAAACCCAACACTAAATTAGCGGTGATGAAGAAATTTGGTTCAACAGAAGATACACATTAATCAAGAAATGCAATCCAGGGGGATTTTTTTTTTCCAAGAGGGAGATCAGTGTCTCGACAGGGATTCAAGAGAATGGAAGAACAGAGTGTGTGAATGAGTGAATGAGCAAGCAAAGTGGAGAAACCAAGCCTTCCTCCTTCTATCAGCAAAGAGACACTAGACCAAGATCAGACTGGATGATTGTTCACCCATCTGGAACCATTCTCCAAGCACCCACCATGTGTCTTGCACCAAATTCTGTCCTCCTTCCCCAGGGTTTCAGTGTCCCGGGAACTTCCCAAGTCTGTTGAATAAAGCTACCTCGGAATCTTGTCTTCGTCGGTTCAGGAACCACGCGTGCTGTGACTGTCTTACTTTAGGAGATGTGGCCTGTTTGTCAGAAAACCACACAGGAGGGCCTTAGACTCTCCTGTTGACCTATTGAAGGAGACATACGGATTGTACCAAGCCCAAGCCTGCATACTCTTCTCATGCAACAGGCAACTTATCTAATATTTGTGTTTGTACTCAGATTTTCCAAGTGCCAAGTGGCATCTGTAGTGCACACTTTGAAGCCCACGCTGAGCCGGCAAAACACACACATAGTAACTGTGACAACTGTTTCCTGTTTCTGAAGTTTACAAGAATTTGCTCTGTACGAGGTATTATTGTCAGTGTAGTACGGTAATTGTCACTACCTTGGTTTTGATTTTGCTCAGGCTCTAGAAACTGTAAAGAGCTACTGATTTGGAAACATTCTCCTAGAACCTGAGTTAGATTTAGTTTTTCCACTTGTTATCCAGTCTCATATCTGCAATGAAGTTTCGACCTGTGGGAAGTAAACACTACTATGCTACTCACCCAGGCTGGTGAGTATAATATAGCTTGGATTCACTCTGAGCTCTTTGTCCCTGTAGGAGGGGACCTGTGGGCCAAGAGGTCTGATGCCCTCAGAGATAGCATGTGGCCATCTTATTAAAGTCAAAATTTCTGACAAGTCATGACTTCCCTGAGCTTTCAAAGCAGTCTGTGCCCCACAAAGAAGAAACAAAACTGGGGTCCATAGGCATTGGTCTTCCATTCTGTGACTGTGGTAATTTTTACTGGCTCTGGACCTGCAGCCTCCAGAACACAGCAGGGCCAGCATTAAGACTGTCTGCCCGAATAGATTAACGATGAGCCGAGGCTGCAGATGCACGCAGGAAGGAGAAGCAGAGGTAAAAGCAGATCTAGAAATCACGAGGTACATGCCTGGTGCTCACCCCTGCTATGGCTCCCAAGCTTCCCCAGGTACAGCTCTGGGCCCCAGTCCCTCATTCTCGGATGCCTACCATGCTGCATCCCTTAGAGTTGCAGAAAGAGATTAGGTCTAGAAGCAAAAAGAAAACCTCTAGTACATTTTGTTGTCTGCTTACCAGCAGGGCATAAGACACCAAAACTGCTGTCACCAAGAGGAAAAATAGACTCAGAGATCATGTGGATCTTTCCAGGACAAACAAGGGATTCCGAGTTCTGAGCTCCAATCCTTTTTCCACTGCCCTGCTCTACTTTCCTTTCACCTCCTCGTCCAAGTCCTGTTCCCTTCCAGACATAAGAGAAACAGACCAGACCCAGATTCTGACTACTCAGAAGTGCCGTGTGCACTTGGCCCCGTCGTCCTGCGTGCTTGCGTTTATCTCAATTATGCTTTGTGGAAGTCTCACCCTCTTGTCTTACAGTGAACTCCAGATGCAGGATAATCAAGAAAAGAAGACAATGGCTTTTCTTTCCTTTTCTGTTGCATGTGTGTGTACATGTGTGTATGCATTTCAAATGTGTGTGGGACCCCATATGTGTGGATGTGCCTGCCCATGTGTAATCAGGTGTGGAGGCCAGAGGCCAGTGTCCTTCTCAATCACTCTCCATTTTATGTACTATTACAGAGTCTCTCACCAAACTGGCTAAAAGCCAGCTCGACCCTAGGATCCCTGTCTCCTCCTTCCAAGTTCTGGGATTATAGGCAAGATTCCGTGCTCACTTGGCTTTTGTGTGGGTGATGGGGGATCCGAACTCTGATCCTTCCTCTTTCACAGAGCATTTTATTCCCCTCCGCAGCACAATACTTTATTGACTCACCCCTAATGAGATTGCTACTCCCTCTTCTTTTTCATCTTCTCTCTTGGGAAAAGTGTACATGTCTCCTGACGATACACAGTCCAAGGCCCTCAAGTCCTACCTTTGGGTACCATTTTATCAACATCGCCTGAATTAAGGCATTTAGCAGAGAGTCTGCATGTGTTGCGGCTGCATAAGGCTTTAGTGATCAGCAGTACAAGTGGTCCTCATACCACTCACATATCATGGAAGAGGCACCCTTAATACAGAAAGCTGCTGGTTTGATTTCCAGTGCCTCATGCCCACACCGCATTCACAGGCAAAGACCCCACTGCACATGCACGATGCTACAATTCGAGGAAATATATGTGAGCCCCAGAAACCCCCTTCTCTCCCAACAGGAGAGCCAATCGGTATTTTACAAACTCTATAACTTTCCCAAGAAGTAAAGACAGGACTAGTAGACAGCATCTGGCTGGAGATTTGTCTCCTGGGGTAGAGGAGTGAAGAAAGGCCGTGGAAGGGACTGGAGGTTTGGGGATCTGGTTTCAAGACTAAGGGTTTTTGACAGCCTCACATAAGATAGTGACCTCCATGCCACTGTGTGCGACTTTAGCGTTCAAAGTCTTTAAGTGAAGCCTTTTTCTGGGCAAACAGGCAATACCTAAAAATAAACCCAAGGTCTTGAAACATTCCGGTTTGCCTTTAAGCTTTCTTTGGCTTGGGACTGGGCTGTCTATTTTCAGTTTTGCAGCCGTATGTGGTATGGATTTGACCTATCAGATGACAAATGGCCTAATGACACTGGGCCAGTCATGAGGCCATGGTAAGCTGGTTATGGTAGAGGGGCTGGGGATAGTCTCATTTAAAGATTACTGGAGCCACGGGAGAAACTGATGGTGTGTAGACAGCCCTGGAGGGCTTAGTGTTGTTTGGACCTAATCCAGCTAAGGACAGAACATTAAAAGCAAACTAAGAGAAGAATAAAAAAGGAATTGAGGTAGGATATGGTAGGACACGCTGGTGCTTCTCAGTGTTGCCAGGATAAAGCAAGCGCCCCAGGGGCTTGGTTCTCCTGGCCCTGGGTGGTGTATTTGGCTTTCAGAGCCCTGATGATCTGTCTTCTTCTCATATTTCTCCATTCCTCCTCCCTGACTCTACCTCAAGTTCACCTTGCCTTGGGCCCTTTTGATCCCTTGGCATCTCTACCAGGCCCTTGAGTTCTCTTCCTTGGAGCCACACCTCTTGCCCTTTGTGACTCTATCCCTCCAGTTAATCTCTACCAGGGGTTGCCTGGAGCCTCTGGAGGCCTATGGGGTGAATCTCACATGCAATTCATCCCTCAATAAAATATCGTCCTCACACCCGTCAGGAGGTTTTAGCTGTCAACAGACTAACAGCAATCTAGACCTAAGGACCCTGTTTATTACAAGAAGTCCAGGAGCAGAAGGTATCCATATTGTTCCAGCCCATAAGACCCCCGGTTCTCTCTCTCTTTTTGTCCCACTTGCCAGTCATAGCTTTTCCTTCTGGTCACCCAAGGACTGGGTTTATATTATATTACAGCTGTGGTAATAGGTTTCATATTTTGGTTAAGGAAAAGGGAAGAAGACACAAAGTCCCTGCCAGCATTTGTAACTGCTGTGCTTTAGATGTGTGTCCCTCAAGAGTTCACGACTGGGAAAGTTAATCCTCAAATTCATTTGCTGCAGTATTTGGAGGTGGGGGCCTTGGGAAGTCATTCTAACTGCTGAGGTCCCGAGAAGGTAGAGAGCAGAAAGAGATACACTTGCTATATCTTGATAACGTGATGCCCTCTGCCATGTTAGGATGCCTGTCTTTCCACAGGTTCTGGATAGATGCTAGTACCACACACTCTTGGCCTTCTCAGACTCCAGAACCAGAAGCCAAATAAGCTTCATAAATGACCAGTTCTAAGTGTTTTTTATGGCCACAGACAAAGGACTAACGTAATACCTTGTAGAAGGAAAGCAAAACTTATGCAGAAGTCCTTTGGTGAGATTCTCCATATATCCAATTAGACAGACTGACCTCTGAGTCCCATCAGGCAGTGTAGGAGTCTGGAAGGGTAGATGGCTTCCCAGTCTCCCTAGTTGGAAGTGGCAAGAGAGGATGGGATTGGGGATATTGTGGTGTTAGTCAGCCCGTAGTTACCATGCCTGCCGCTGATGAGGACAGAAGATCCCTTCAAGCGCACAGAGGTGTACAGGCACTTTCTCAGAATAGATGCATACGGCCCAGCAGCACAAGCCATGCTTTTTGTACTGTAGGAATTGTCACTAGGGGAAGATGAGAGTTCAGGGCTCAGTCCCCTCCCCCAGCCCCCAGCAGCGCTGTCCATCCGCTCTGCCATTAGCACAACTTGTCAAGAAACATTTTCTTTTCTGTGCACATCTGTGCCTCTGGATTATAAGCTATTTGAGAGAAGGGATCTTACCTCATGCTTTCTGTTGTTAGGGACTCAAATTAGCATCATGACCTTTGCTGGAATCTGGGGCAGTGTTGTTAACGATGGGGAACATAGGCTCGAACATCATGATGTGGAGAAAGAGGCTGCACTCGTCCCATGAGACCACGGCGGGCATACTCAGGAGGCAGGATTTGGTTAATGCAAACAAGAGAAAGCAATGTGTTTGGGAAGAGTTTCCAGAGGAAAGAGCTTTAAGTTTTCAAGCTTAATTCTGCTTTCATAGGGGGTTGGCAGCGCTTCTAATTTTAGTTTGCCATTTTTCTCTCCTTGTGTGGAGTCATCTGTTTGCTCCTTCAGTCAAGACCCTAAGACTCAGGAATGGCTAACAAGAGTTCCTGCTCTTACCCATGGAGAGGAAGACAAGTCTTCTAGCCTTGCTTCATGTCAGAAGGACCATCATGGTGTCTAAGTGTCTCAGAACTCAGGAGTTCTGTGTTTATATTAAGGATGTTTCCAGCCTTTAGTGTGGTTTGGGCTTGTTCTAACTCTGCAATAAGAAAATCTGGGTTTAGCCAGGCATGGTGGTAATAGCAACTCCTGGGAGGCAGAGGCAGGAGAATTAGGAATTTAAGAACCTCTTCGGTTATATAGCAAGTTCAAGGTCAGCCTGAGCTTCAAGAGACTCTGTATCAAAGCAAGAAATCAAAAGAAAAGAGAGGAGAGTGAGAGGGGAGGGGGAGGAGAAGGGAGGAGAGGGGAGGAGAAGAGAGGAGGGAAGTAGAGGAGAGGAGAACATGGAGAAGGGAGAGGAGGGAAGAGGAAGAGAAGGAGGGGAGGAGAGGGGAGGGTAGAAGAAGGAAAGCAGTGTTGGGGGCTGAAGTTGAAGCAGTGCAAGGCTCTGGATTTGATCTCTATCAACTGGAGGAAAAGCAAGGCTGACTTGGTAAGGTTTCAGTATCCAGACAAACACGGCTTTAGGTCCTGGCTGCACCGTTGACTCTGGGACCCTGGGGGAGGTTTCTGACCCCTGAGCATTGCTCAGTTCTTGTGTCGGTCCCCAGCACCTCTCAGCTCCGACTGTGTCCTTCACTACATGGCCCTTGGTCGTGGAAGTCAATCCATCTCCTTCTAAGTGAGCACAGCGCTAGGCTCTCTCTGCAGAGATGAGGAAGTTGGGGAAGAAGAGGATGTCACTCCACAGGAGTGGCATAGCTGATGTGGGCGTGTATTCATCACCGAGTCTGTCCAGCTACGGGTCCAGTACTTGGCCCATCCACAACTGCGATCAGCCTAATGATGACCTCCCTGTGGCAGGCTCTGTTTGGGATTTGGGGTCCTAAATGGTCCATCCTAAAGGCCTCATGCCTGTAACAAGACATGACACCCTCAGGGGCCATGCACAGCCACCAGAGACCAGTACACACAGAGACGGATCATTCTGAAGATTCCCCGCCTGCCACTCATGGCCCACACGGTCTGAGGCCTCTGTCTCCATGCTTGCCGGGGCCTGGACTCCATTGCACACACATGCCACTTCATGTGATCTCTGGTCCCTGCCTGAACTTGGAAGAGTTGTTTGTTGCTTTCCCAGTGATTCCATTCCTACTCTGGCCTGGCTAGTCCAATGAACTTCTGTGTGTAGTATGAAGGGCCTAGCTTGTTGGGGTTTCTGTCCCGCCCGGTCCCCCAGCCATTTAGTCCCAGAGAAAATCACACAGAGAGTCTCCATAAGTTACAAACTGATTGGCCCATTAGCTCAGGCTTCTTATTAGCTCTTGTAGCTTATATAAACCCATTACCTTATCTATGTTAGCCACATGGCTCAGTACCTTTTTCAGCGGGGCAGGTCACATCCTGCTTCTTCGGTGGTCCAGGCAGGAGTGCCGAGAGAGCTTCCTGCTTCCCATAATTCTCCTATTCTCCTTGCTCCGCCTCTACTTCCTGTCTGGTTGTCCCACCTGTACATCCTGGCTAATGGCCAATCAGCATTTATTTAAATCATGATTGACAGAATACGGACAAATCTCCCGCACCATCTGTGCTATCTGGTGGCCTGACCCTCTCCACCTAGGACTGAATCCCATGCACGCTTGTCCTTCCCTGTCACTTCCTTCATCCTAGGACACCAGAGAGTTTCCTTCCATCTTCTAGTATTCTTCCATTATAGCTAAGAACCCTTTGCATCATACGTCCCTTACAGGGCCCACTGTATGCTTCCATCTCCTGGTGGGAGTCAGGCTATCCACCTACCAGCTAATAGAGGCAAGAGCATGTGTACTTCACAATTATTTTCCAAACAAGTGAGGAGGCCACTGTAGCGCTCAGGGCTCTATTCACTGGGGCTGTTCCATTTCCTCTTTGCCTTATCTGCTTTTTTTTTTTTAAATTTTTATTACCCAGAACAAGGGAAACAAATGTCAGTGTCTTCTGGGTATTAGGCAACATGCCAGGTACCTGACAGGATGGTGCTGACGTGCATGTGGCTGGCCTTAGAGGAAGAGACAGTGGGTCAGAGTGGCTAAAGTGGTTACCTGGGGTCTTGTGTAGTGTAGTGGATTAAGCTAGAGCTAATGCAGGCTGCAGGGCATCCTGTCTACAGAAGGGAGCTTCCTCCTTCAGCCGTAAACACTCTCTTTTTTTTGTTGTTTTGTTTTCATACAAGGTTTCTCTGTGTAACAGCCCTGGTTGTCCTGGAACTCACGTTATAGACCAGGCTGGCCTCGAACTCACAGAGATCCACCTGCCTCTGCCTCCCAAGTTCTGGGATTAAAGGCGTGCGCCACCACTGCCCAGCTAACCATAAACACTCTGTTTTCATCCAAACAAGAACAACTTTATTACATAACAGCTCTCCCTCTCTACCCCAGAGTTTTCAATACCCCATCCACTCAATAACGGATGCAGCAAGCAGTAGATTTTCATTCACTGGGTTTCTTTCATAAAGACAGCTAAACAAGGTCTGACCCACCAAGAGGGTGTGAGCCTGTGGTTTTCCTCTCTGAGAGCTGGCCTCTGAACAAGACAGGCCCATCTTTCTCTCAGAACTGATAACTCCATGCCTTAGAAGAAACGGGGAGTGGACCATTAAGGCCCAACCCTCAGAAGAATCTCACAGGTTTCCGCCTCTTTCCCAGCAGGGATTACAGGTCTCCACCACCAGGCATAGCGCCGATTGCCTATTTCTCTGTCAGTGTGGTCATCAGCCATGAGTGGCGAGGAATCAGTGGTGCACTTCCCGGGATTTCACATCAGAGGTGCAGCCATCAGACGGTTTACGGCCTGGAGTTAACTTCTGAAGTCTCACGATTTTGTATGCTTACTAAGGTTCCTTGGGTACTACTGAACATCTGGGTTTAGTAGGTGTCCATTGCATACTTGTCAGATGAGGAATTTATTATAACAAAGACTTGCCACATATCAGTACCTGCGGGCCAGAAGAAGGTGTTGGATCCCTTGGAACCTAAGTTACAGGTGAGCCACCTGATATGGCTGCTGGGACCTGGACCTGTGTCCTCTGCAAGAGCAGCAAGCGCTCTTAACTGGTTCCCATCTCCCCAGCACCAATATTAATTTTCATTTATGCATGTGTATTTCTCTCTCTTTCTCTCTCTCTCTCTCTCTCTCTCTCTGTGTGTGTGTGTGTGTGTGTGTGTGTTTGTGTGCGTGTGTGTACCCTATGTGTGTGAGACCCTGCAGAGGTCAGAAGAGCCATTAATTACCTGAAGCTGGAGTTACGCTTGGTGTGAACCACTTGACATGGGTGCTGGGAACTGAACTTGGGTTCCCTGGAAGTGCTCTAAACCACTGAACTGGCTCCATCCCCAGTGGGGATGTCCAAGCAAGCCAGGGAAGGCATGAGCACATTGCCTTGGGACTAGCTACCATAAGCATCAAGTGTGCTGCAGCACAGGTGGGAATCAGAGCCACCTGAACTGGGACGTCCTTGTCCTGTTCTCTCAGGCATCAGCTTGTTTATGCGGTCCTGGGGCTTGAACCCCTACCCTCACAACCCTGTATCCCAGACTCTCTCTTTTACCTTTTGTTTTGAGCAGGATGAAGTTGCCCAGGCCTGAACCTCACTATGCAGCCTATACTGGTGTTGAACTTGTGATCTTTCTGTCTCAGTCTCCTTTGTAACTTGGATTGCAGGCTTATTCCACGAGGTCGGCTCCAGACATCCATTTCTTTTTAGAATAAGCCTATTGCTCTGTAGCTGTAGCAGTTGTCCAGGCAGGGGTAAAGATAAACTATCTAAATGGAGTCCTTTGGAAGAAATTGCATGATTTGGTTTTGTTTGTTTGTTGTTTTTCAAGACAGGGTTTCTCTGTAGTTTTGGAAGAACTGTCCTGGAATTAGCTGTTGTAGACCAGGCTGGCCTTGAACTCACAGAAATCTGCCCGCCTCTGTCTCCCGAGTGCTGGGATTAAAGGCATGCGCCACCACCGCCCGGTAGGCAACTAATTATTCCAGCTACTTCTAGAATGTCCATTGGTACTAATGAGTCTGTGATGATAACAAGACCTTAAAATAAAGGACTGCTATGGGTGGGGGGAGACACGGGAGGAACATGGTGTGGCACACGAGTGGGGGATATCTATGGGGAACATGGGTGGAGGACGTGGAGGACATGGAGGGTGGATGAGTGGGGAGACATGAATGAGAAGGGGCATGAGTTGGAGAGATATGTGTGGGAAGGGACATGGGTGGGTAGGCACATGGGTCATGGGAGTTCAGGCAGAACAGAGGCCCAAGAGGAAGGTGTGGTATTTTCACAGGGAGGTCTCAAAGGTTCTCCTTTCTGGCCAGAAGCTGCTAAACTTTCTGTGCTTAATAACTTGGTAGTTTTGGCCATAGATCTTTATAAAAATCTGAACCAAAAGAGCAAATGAAAAGAATACTGTCCATATGTAGGTAGGTATTCAGGCCCAGGGAGGAAACCATCCCAGTGGGTCGGGAGACAAAGATTGCCCACGGCTAGTTTACAGGCGCTGCGTTTCATCTGCTACGAAAATTTTGCACACTCCATAAAGGCTTAGCTCCTCACTTCCTCCAAACTACTTTTGCTAGTTTCAATGTTCTATCTTAATCTGATGACTTTTAAAATAGGATTTAGAAAAAGAGTAAATACATCCTTAAGAATATCCTACCAGTAGGTACCATCACAATTGGCAGAAGCAGGAAGAGCTCTCTTTTTAGAAACACCGGTATTTGAATGAACGGTGTTTATGGTTAGAGCCTCTTGGCCTGCCTTTCTCCCTCTCTGAGATAGACTGGCATGTGGTCCAGGCTGGCCTCAAACTCTTCATATAGCAGAGCATGGCCTTGGAGACCTGACCCTCCTGACTCCATCTACGGAATTCTGGGATTACAGGTGTTTACCATCCCTCCTGACAAAAGTCTCCTTTACAGTAAGGCTGTCCCTAAGTTCAAAGCTAAACTCTTGCAAAGTTAGAGGTTTCACAGATGACCTTAAGCCACAGTAGCCCCCTTTGGTACATCTTTCATTCGATTATTCTTTCTTTCAACAAATAGTCACTGAATGTCTATTGTGTGCTTTCTACTCTGTGTGCCTTGATCATACATAGAATGGGCGCTCTCTAAAGACAAGCTTCTGGACCACTTCTTAGTATACTGGAGGCACCCAATGTCTATTGGTTGGATCAGTAAATAGTCCTTACAAAGCTCAATAATAAATTTCTTCTTATGCAGTTTGTACTTTCATGCCAATGAAATCCAAGTTCACTGGACACAAGAGAAGCTTAAAAGAAAACAAGAGAGAAATGACTGGTAGGCAGAGAGCAACCCGGAGCATGGAGAAAAGGTGTGGGTGAGCTTCGTCCCACTTCCTGCTGGCTATAGGTACAGGAATTAACCGTGCGTGCGGTAGAAGACCTAGGCGCTTACGGAATTTGTAGAGATAAGCCTCTGGATTGGAGCTTCCTGTGGCAATGAGCATTTCAGGTCCATCTTGTTGCAGGCTGGGAGAGAGTGACTGCTCTCTCTGTCTTCTGCCCGTTGAAGTAGGGCTCTACAAAGCAAGAGTCCTGGGGGGCAAAGGAGGAGGGGCTCCCCAACAATTACCTCTGCTCCTCTTGGCTGACTGAAATGGTTAAAAGGCTAAAAGTTTCAAGAGACAAGAACATGGCCAAGAGTTTTCTTTCTCCTTAAATAATATCTAGAATCACACATTATTCAGACAGTGCTGGGCTGGGCTGAGCGTTTAGACTGTAGGATTTCTCCCTTCCCTTCCCTCTGCCCCTTCCTAGCTCCCTCCTTCTTTCTTTCCCCTTCCCTTTCTCCAAACAAATTACATAATCATCTCCTACTTCTTGAGAAGGTGGCTTCTTGCCCCAGAGCCTCATTGAAAAGTTCAGAATTTTCAATCTGTTCTGGGTCAGACATGATTGGCAGTGCTGGTGGCCAATTGAATCTCCCTTACTCCACTGGAGGCGGGCTTCAAGGACAGGCCTAGCTCTACTCTTTTCCAGCTTTATTTTCTGAAGTTCTGGGGAAAGGGAAGGATTCAACACTTCAGGGATTTAGAAGAGCAGGCTTTTTCTCACTGCCTTCTTATGCATGCATGTACTTTTGGAACGGGAATCTCACTTTGTTGCCCAGGTTGGTCTTGAACTTCTGAGGTCAAGTGAGCCTCCTGCCTTGGCCCCACAAGTACTAACATAACAGGCATGGACTACCACCATATCCGACTCTCTCCTCCTCTCTGCCTTTCAGTAACAGTATTAATCGGAAATACTGTTATATTTGGGGGACAAAAGTTGCCCATTGCTGCTTTGTGAGCAGCATTAGCGTCACTTGTAATGGTGACGTGAAAGTCATCACTCAAAAGAGATGCCCACAGGTCTTACTGTGATTTGTTCCAAACTAGTTTAGCATTCCCTTTATTTCCATCTTTTTTCCTCAGGGAGAGGGGGAAGATCATTAAATTCATGATTATTGCCAAGAGGCTTTTTGCTTCTAATGGTGAGACTGGGCACAAGTCCCCCTGGAATACAGAGTGGTTTAAATTTACAGTTTCCTGGGAAGTGTCTAATAGCCATAGTGAGTTTGGGGATTAATGTTCAGATTTCAGTCATTTTTGCTAATGGTCCTTGTTATTTATTACAGTTGTCAAGGATTATCACCCCTGGGACTGCAGATAAATCCAATGTGGCCTTTCTCAGGGACAATCCTATTAATACCACTTTCCATTTTTCCAGCTGCAAATCCAGGAAACCCTTGGGGAGAGAAGTGATCTCGAGCAGATGCCAGCTTTCTCCCAGCCTGCTGGGGAGGAGTCTTCATTCACCGGGACCACAACAAATTTTGTCTCCAACTTGAGTGAGATCAACCAGGAAAATGCATCATTGGCCCAATACCTGGACCTGGAAGGCTGTCCTCAAGGGCCCCAACAGGAAGTCAGACAAAGCAGAGAAGGCCACATGCCTGGTGCTCTCTGGGCAGAACCAGCACATGAATGGAGTACCCTAGAAGGCAACGATGAGGAAGTGCCCCAGATTCCCTCCTCATCGCATCTTCCTCTCCCTCCAGGTGACAGTGCCCACTGCCGGGAGTCCTCTGCTCCCTCCCTCACCTTGGAAAACGTGGGCAGTGGGGCAAGGGGCAGGGAAGCTGCATGTGTGATGGGGTGTTTTGAAGCTGGTGACCAAGAAACATGTTATGATACCATGGATCTTACCGTTGGAGCACCAGCTGATAAATATTTGCCTGAAGACATTTGCCCTGAGGACTTGGAACCGACAGAAGGGCAAAGCAAAGTATGTGATTTATGTTCTACTGACAAGACACTGGCTGTTCTTCATACACAAGGTTCTGAGTCTCCACAGTCTACATATGAGAGCAGCAAGGATAGAAAGCCAGCCGAGTCTCCACTTTCCAAGGGTCCCTTCACCTGGGACACATCACAGGAGGCCAGCCGAGGTGCTGTGGGGGAAACGCCATCTGACCTGGGGAATTCTCCCCCCATCTTCTCTTCCACAGAACTCTACGACTTTGGGGGGCTTGGTGAGACACAGCCCCTTGGTGAGAACAGCTCCTTTGTGGACGTTAGCGAAGGAGGCTGTAAAAGCGCCGATCTCGGTGTTCCAGGTGCCATAGACACACTCGCCGATTACAGTTCAGTCGGGAGATGCCCAAGAGAGCCGTCAGCAGAATCAGCTGCTAATGTTGATTGCCATCAGGTGGCCAGGAAGACCGAGGACATATTAGCTGATGCCACCAGAGTCCACACCATCAGTTATCACACTGTTTCAGCTCTTGAGGACAGCAACCTTGTTGATGGTGCTGACCAGGCCTCATGTGAGGCACGAGAGGCAAATAATTTTGAATCTTTTTCCAACATACAGCCAGGCCATTCTTTAAGCAGCTCTATTAGTGAGATGACCAGGGGGATGTTTGCCGTAGCACCCAGTATTCCAGGAGCTCGTGGCCACTTCTCACTGCCTGAGGGGCAAGATCTGTGGAGCGCTCCCTTTCAGACTGATAACCAGCCTGGGTATAAGAGCCAGCTAGTGGAGGGAGACCATGGCGGAAGCCTTGAAGAGGACTACCAGGAAAAGGGAAGTGAAAGAAAACAGTGCACATCCCACCAGCGTTCTCTTTCTGCAAATGATTTCCAAGAAAATCTGCCCCCGATATCTGGCACGCAACAGGAGGTCAAAGCGGAACCCTTCGAGCACCCCCTAGCAGATTCCGGGGAAGAAACTGGGCAGAGCACCGACCCAAGGACCAGTGGCTCAGTGGCAGCTGAGAAGACTATAGAAGACGATAGTCAGTCACTAAGCAATGCTCCATCTTTCCCCGACATCCTCCTTGAAGAAAAAGAAGACGTAGGACTAGGAAGTTGGGCTGCGGTCAGCAAAGTGAAGATCATAACGCTGGAAGCTCTTGATTTTGAAACCTGGCAACCGGAACAAGCCATGCATTCTGGGTCCAAGGAGGCAGAAGTTGATCTCACAGCCCCTACTAGGGGCTGGGCTCTGTCTGACATCCTAAGAGCAGGTGCTAACAGGGATGCCTGGGCAGGTGAGACACCAGCCAGATGTGCATATTACAGCAGTCCGTCTTCCCAGTGTCTAGGCCAACCCAGACTCCTGGAGTCATCCGTAGACCCTGTTGAGGAAGAAGGGTTAGATGTCACAGTCCCTTCACTAGAGGCTTCCAAAAGAGGGGAGATGGAAAGTGTTGAAACCAGGAATGAAGACCAGGAAGGAAATGAGTGGAAGCTATGCGGCCCTGCCTTCTTTCGACAGCTTGTGAACGTTCCTAGCATCCTGGAGTCCTCTGTAGATCCCATTGATGGTAGACGTGGGATGGAGTGTGTCTGGTCTGAGAAGCCAGAGCCCTCTGACTCCAACGTGGAAGGGAATGAATCCACTGATAGATACACATGTCAGAGGGCGGACATCCATCCCGCCACCCTGCAGGTTCCCCATCCCCAGAACAGTGGGGAAATCATTCCAAATGAAAGCACAATCAACCAAAATCACGTAGACAGAGAGCAGGCAGACGCCAAACAAAGTCAGGCTGACAAGGCAAAATCAGAGACCCAGGCTGCCCTTTGTCAAGCCCAATGTCCTGGTGAAGAAAGACAAAGAATTCCAAGTGTATGCACCATGAGCCAAGATGGCAGTGACCGAAGCCTAGGAGAGGCTGGGCAGGTGACAAAGGACAAGGCTGAATTAATTTCCCCCATGTCATCTCTTTCTATTTGTCTCAGAGGAGTGACTCCTGCACCTGTCGAGGTTGAGACCAATGACTCCACAAGCCACATTTATGGTGAATCTGTGCCCAGAAACCACCAAGATGTACTTCCTACATGGAAGGAAAAAGGAGACATGGAGAGTGAGTGTGGGAAACCTGTGCCCTCTTCAAGTGATCTCTCACACACACCATGTACTTCATCTCCCAAAGGAAATGTCACATGCTTGTCAATAAGCCATGGCATTGAGGAACTGAAATCGGAGAAGATTCAGATTGTGGAAACCAAACCTCTAACCTCATCCCACTCCCCAGCAAAGACCTTGGCTTTCATTTCAGGAGAATGTGAGTCAGAGAAAGCCCCTGAAGGCTTATTACTTAAGGACCTGTGTCAAAAGGGCTCCACCCTGGCTAGCAGGAAAAAGTCCAGAGAGGAACAGCAGAAGCATGTGGTGGCCCAGACCAGCAAGGCACCTGGGGCCCAATCAGCAATGGCTGGGCCAGAGGAGGACAAGAAAAAGCAAGAGGCCTCAGGGAGTGGACATTTAGCTGCAGGGGTAAAGAAGAAAATTCTATCCAGGGTGGCAGCCATAAGACTCAGACTGGAGGAGAGGGAAAATATGAGAAAGAACTCCAATCTGAAGAAAACGCCAAAGTTTGAAAAGTCCTCGTCCCACACTGACGAGAAAAAAGACTCCCAAAAGACCCCTTGCAAAGCGGAAGGCAAAGGTGAGGCCTTGCTGCTTTTAGCGT
Source organism: Ondatra zibethicus (assembly GCA_004026605.1). NCBI lineage: Eukaryota > Metazoa > Chordata > Mammalia > Rodentia > Cricetidae > Ondatra > Ondatra zibethicus. Next base: position 141,536 of record PVIU01003098.1, read on the forward strand.
TGTTGAAGGGCTAGGCGTGAGGCTCCTGTATCCCTTTGAGTCCCTGTCAGTTCAGGTGAGCATCCGGTGGGTGGGTGTGGATGTCACGACTGTGACCAAGGGTCCCAAGGTTCTCAAACTTGAGCAGGCATCATTTCACTGGCAAGCTTGTTCAAATGCAAGATTCTGAGCACCACCACAGTTTCTGATGTTGGGCAGGGGCGTCCTCAAAACTCTGCACTTGTATCCAGTCCCCAGGTGACTTGGCAGGAGCTGCACACCAGAGAACCCCTCATTAAAGCTGCCTGCTGGTGTGTTTGATGGAGGGGGATGTGGCGAAGATGCTTTGTGGTTTAATTATCTCTTTTAGAAATCTCCTTTAAAAGCTGAGCAGCGACACTAGTGTAGCAAATCTGTAAGACTAAAACGACCACACGCCGAGCAGGGTACACAAAGAAACATTTCAACCCAATTTGAGATTCTCTTTTTTTAATCGTTAATTGCCCCCCATTAAGTGTTACTCAAGGGAACCTTGGTTTTTCTTCCAAATTTAAGTATAAAATTTCTTCCCAACTTCCTGTCTCCAGTACCCGAATCTACCAGGTTTCGGTCCCTTTGAGCCTCAAAGACTTTGGCATCACTCCTCTCATTCGGCCTAAGGGACTGCTCAGCCATGCCCATCCCACAGCCCTAAAGAAGCTACATTCTTTTGGAGTTATACCTTCCCATGCTGCTTGGCAGCAGAAGTCTGAAGAGAAGATGCCATGGGAGATACTGGGCTGTTGGGGGCTTGAGCAGAAGATGCCCACACCACTGACGTGAGGAGAGGAGTTAGCTCTGGTCCTAACCCGAGTGCCTGACCTGGAGGCCGAGGTTTCCTATGCCTGTTGCAGAAAGGGTTAGAGACAGCTTGTCAGCTGCCAGAGTAGAGAAACACCCAGTCAAGTTCTTCGTGCATGCATTTTATTATTTAGAGACATGATCTGATGTATTCTGGGATGCACCGTCACATACCACTTATATGGTGCTCAAAATGGAACCCAGGAGGTAGTGCACGCCAGGCATGAACTCTCTTGGCTGAACTATGCCCCTTGCCTTTTGTCCATGTGTGCTGGTACACACCTGTAATCCCAGCCTAGGAAGGCCAAGTCAAAGGGATGAGGAGTTTGAGGTAAACTTGAGTACAGAATGAGCTGAAGGCCAGGCTGGACTACATAGTGAGACTCTGTTTTAAAACAACAAGAAGGTGTTTTAGTCCAGAAAGAAATAATTCATTGGGTGTTCTCGTTCATGGATTTTCAAGTTACTTGTGGGAAAAGGATAGTGTGAGTACTGCTGTTTTCAGAGAGTCTGAGTTCAGCTCAGTGGAACTTCTCCCAAATACAAAGGGAGGGAGGGAGAGAGGGAGAAAAGAGAGAGAGAGAGAGAGAGAGAGAGAGAGAGAGAGAGAGAGAGAGAGAGAGAGAGAATAGAATGTTCTAGGGTGGCTTCAGGTGGTGCTAACAAAGCAGGGAGGTACCTAGGGCCCTCAGCCAGAGGCTCTGGGGTGGTGACAACCAAAAGCTTTTCCAAGCCCAAGAGACTCAATGCAGCATGCAGGACTGTTTCCAGGGACCAAGACCAAGGTGAAAGCCATTGAGAGGCAGATTCAGTGTTAAAATTTTCCGCAGGTGTTTGCTGTTTGACTTTCCCTAGGGACACATGAATAAACCTCAGTTCGTCCCAGGTAAGGCATCAGTGACAGACCAAAGAAGCGATTCTACTCAATTCTGGCGATCCTAGGCATTGGCTGGAACTGCAGGAGAATAGGCAGGGGGTTGCTCATAGGTACATGGATGTATCAAAGTTCACCCCTGCTTAGGTGAGCGCCTAAACCGAGCCCCAGCAGGTCCCTGCACTGACTTGCAGTCAGCTCCTGGGGTCCCTTTCCCAGCTTTCATCGCAGATATATAACCTTGGGATGGGGCCCTGGGATTCTTGAAGGTCCCCGAAGCTTTCCAGACTTGTGAGTTGTTTCTGGAAATAAGTTTCACAGTGTCTGTCCTGCTCTGTGACGGATGGAGGTTAGAGGTCAGACTGCTTGGCTTGGAGTTTAGTTTCTGCTGGGAACCGAGGAGAGGCCTTGACGGATGCCTTATCCTTCGGAAGCTCCTTTCCTTCACCTATAGATTGGGGGCACAAACAACAGGACTCATCCAACCTAAGAATGGAAAGCAATAGGAAAGAAATGTCGGACTTCTGACACCGTTGAAGAACTAAGTTCAGACACTAGGTCACTGACACCACAAAATAGTATTAGAAGGAAGAGCAGTTCTTAACTGCCCACCAGATAATATGGTCTTTATAGGGGTGTGGAGCCATTGGGTCCAAGGAAGCAGAGACACTTCACCTGACTTCCTATGGGGTCCTCAGTACAGAGGAAGTTTCAGGAAGATTTGCTCACATCCGAGCAGGGCCTTTCCCAGCTGCGAAGGGTCAGCAGTAGGCCAGCCTGTCCTCTGCTGAGGGGCGATTTCCTTCGCAGGGAAGGAGACAGATATGTGAAACACCGGCGCTCACTGTCTTAGGTTCCCAGTTCCTGTCCTACCTGCAAAGCAGCCTCAGGCCCTTACCTGATTGGGCGCTGACCACCCAAGCATTCAGTTACTAAGGACATGTTGTCGTGATATGTTGACCCCAATTATTTGTGCTAATTAGTGTGTGTTTCCTTAGCAAGCACCTACTGTGTGCACTAGTCCATGAGTCAGTACATAGATGAGGATCAATGACCTGGGAAATGATTTACTATTATGGGATGGCTGCTTCATAAACTCTGCCCTTGGCAAGACCTGCTTTTTACAATTAGTTCTAATTACTGTGTATGAGCTTCTATCAGTGACTGATGTCTTTAAGAATTTACTTCATGAGCCAGGTAGTGACGGCACACACCTTTAATCCCACCCAGTACTCAACAGACGGAGGCAGGCGGATCTCTGTGAGTTCGAGGCTAACCTGACCTACAGAGCAAGTTCCAGGAGGCTCCAAAGCTACAGAAAAACTGTTAGCCAGGCAGTATATACACCCCTTTAATCCTAGCACTAGGGAGGCAAAGGCAGGTGACTCTCTATGAGTTGGAGGCCAGCCTAGTCTATAAGAGCTAGTTCCAGGGCAGCTAGGGCTGTTACAGTGAGAAACTTTGTCTCGAAAAACCAGAAAAATAAAACTGTCTACTTCGGCAGTGAGCACTCCAAAGGTCTTGGTTTTGCTTTAGCTTTCCCTGTTTTTGGCTTGTTGTTTAATGTGCCCACTAGGAAAATACAGCAGAGAAGTCTTCAGTTCTGGCTTTGTGAGACCTGGGTCCTCATCTACAGTCTAGGCGGGTCACATGATGCCGGGTACTGCCTTGACTGCGTGGACCCAGCAGCCTGGTGCTCTCCTTCAGAGCAGCCCAGGTTTAATGCCCTCTTCCTGTGACATGGTAGGATATGAGGCGGGTGAATGTACTATCCTGAGAGAAATAAAATGAACGCTGGGTGTCCTTTCTTTGGCATCTAAAGCTTAGCACAGTGGAAGCTTCCTGTATAACAGGAGATTCTTTTAAAATTATATTTAAGTGTGAGTGTATGTGCATGCGTGCATGTGTGTGCACTTGTGTGAATGTGTGCGTGTGTGTGTGTGTGTGTGTGTGTGTGCAAAGACAGCTTCCAGAAGTCAGTTCTTGCCTTCCACGGGCGGGGATGGGGGTGGGGCTAAGGGATTGAACTCAGGTGTCAGGCTTGGCAACAAAAGCCTTTACCCCACCAAGTCAGCTCTGTAGCAGAGGATTTTTTTTTAATTGTCTTCCCTCAACCAGGCTCGTCAGAAGGTAAACCTAGTGCACCTTTGCTCAGAAGTGGTGTTTCTACTTGTCTGCCACACAAACATGGTCTTGGCTGACTTTGTGTTTCCCAGAGTCCGTCGCTCAGCTCTGACCCTGTGTTATACCCCCCTCTCCACGCCATGACGTGATCAGCTCCCATAACATTGGCAGCAACCTCACTGAGGCTCTAGTTGAGGGATTGACGACTCAACCAGCCCGTTTCCACTTCCAGCGGCCAGAGTCTGATTTTAAATTTCATTCTGATATCTTATTATCTGTGGAGTCAAGGAAAAATTGGAAACAATGAAGTACATCCACTGTAGCAAACTTTGAGGCAGTGAGCGAGGCCTTGAATTGGTACTTCTGGCTGGCCTGTGGACCAGACAGCATTCTGTGATGATGTGGTCTTTTGTATTACCAACGCTGCAGCGCTCTGCCCCACCTGGACTGTATTAAATTGATCACATTTCCCTCAATGACAAGCCTGAACTGTTCTCTTGGCTGGGTCCCACCATCCTCCTGTTGTTCTAATGCCTATACCGCCACCCAGTGGCTGCCCTTCCCAATTACACATTTGCTTATAAGAACCTACACTCATCTCAGGTTAAACTCAAGAGTCAAACTCAAACCTCAGCCCAACCTGCGGGAGTCATCTCCTTACTATTTCTGCTCCGGTCAGATAGACATCACTTTTACCAGTGAGGTGGATGTCAGACACATGCGTCCAGTCCACCAGACCATCTTCACAGACAGCTGCACTGTGTGTGTGCATGTGAATTTTATTCCACAGATAATTTATTATTGAGTTGTCTTTTACATTGGGGGACGTAACCTCACTTACCTTGATAGTGCCGATTTCATTCCACTGCTGAATCACCAGCTCTGATTTTGATCAGGTAATTATTTAACAGTATCTTATTTGGGCCAAATCCTACGGACTAGTCTCCTATAAACTGCTAGACCTTTCTCCTCTTAAAGAAAAAAACATTTTGGGCTGGAGAGCACTTGCTGCTTTTGCAGAGGACCCAGGTTCAATTCCCAGCATTTACATGGAGGTTCACAACCATCTATAACTTTAGTTCCAGGGAATCTGATGGCCTCTTCTGACCTCTGCAGACACTAAGGACACACACGGTGCAGAGATATATGTGCAGGCAAACACTTGTGCATATAAAGTTAAGTAAATCTAAATTAAGAACCGGAAATAGCTCAAGTTCTATTTTACTATAGACCTTGTTTTAGACCTTTGGAATTTAAGTAACGAAAAGGAAGTGCTTTCTATTAGGATGGTTCATTTGTTTTCCCACGGTTGCATTTGAGCCAGCCATGGCTCTCGGGTTGCTTCATTTGTAAGTTAGGGACCTGCTCCCTGTCTCTCAGGATTGTTGCAGATAATAAGTGTGAAAGCCTCGCGTCTACACTAACGTGCAAATGTGCTTCTAGCTCCAGTGCTGCTGCAGAAGATCCAGGCTGAGATGGCTCCCGACCTCTCTGGAAATGTAAAGCTGAGCTGCCAGTTTGCAGAAATTCACGAGGATTCCACCATCTGCTGGACAAAAGATTCGCAGTCAATAGCCCAGGTCAAGAGAAGGTGGGCCCTTTGTCCTCCCTGACTTTCCACTTACTTTTGCTCTGTTTCTTAGTGTGGTTGTCAAAGAAAACCATAAGAGGAAATGAGAGGCAAGTTGAAGCAGAGATTCTGTATCCAATGTCATTGGATATAAAGTGCCCCTCCCCCACCAAAGGCTCATGAGCTAAAGGCTTGATTGACAGGTGATGAGCTTTGGAGAACGAATTAGAACATGAGGGCTCTGGCTGAACTGGCCAATCCTCTGATGGCTTCATAACTTGGTGGCATTACTGGGAGGTGGTGGATACTCGGATGTGGGGCCTGGTTGAAGCAGGGTATCTGGGGTGTGCCTTTGAAAGTGTCTCGTCTGTGCCTCTTGTATCTCTGTTTCTTGGAGAGCTTCCAGCCTCCATGCCCTTCTTCGCTGATAGAGACCCAGAAACATGGAGTCAACTGGCCATGGCTTGAAACCTCGAGTCAAAAGGAAGTCTTTCCTCATTTTTAATAGTCTATGTCAGACATTTCTGTCAGAGTGAAGAAAGGCTAACGAGATATCCAAGAGGAAGAGTGGAACTGCCCAGCTGTCCTGACAGGGAACATGGCGCTGGTTCTTGCTTCCGCTCTGCCAGCTTTGAGTTGCGGAAGTTGCAGACTCTCTGGTTACATACAGTTTTTAGTCAGGATACATACAGTATAACATTCTAGTTTGAAGGCCTCCGGGCCTAAGCTTACAAAACTCTCTAGAACTCTTGCTTATGGATGTTTTCTGATTCAATACCCCCCATTAATCTAACAAAGGTCAAATAAAGCTGAGGAGAAAACAGGGGGGAGGAGAGCCACAAGGTCACAGAAAAGTAAAGCTTTTTTTGGAAGGGAAACAGCTTCCCTTAAGATAGAAAGAGCACATTATACCCAGGCCCTTAAGTTGTCGCAGGAGTCCGAGGAGGAGGTGAGTGTGAGCATCGTTGCCAAAACACTTCCTGTAGGTCAGCCCACTCAGCTCCCTAAATCAGTCCCAGGAACGAAGGAACGCCTGTGCAAAACCCGGTGCAGTCCTGGTTCGTCTGACAAGTCCTCCAAACAAATCAACGGCCGTCAGCATAACTGAAGCAGCGCCCAAGAGCTTCTTTCGGCCCAGAGAGGCCTTGGGACGGCACCCAGAGTCCTTGGGGGGTACTCCTATCCCTTTGATCTCAACAGGAACAGACTGAAAAGGTGGGAAATACGAACCCCCTATATTCAGTCAAATAGTCCTGCTTGGAACGAATGTCTGGAGACTATTTCTCGAACGTTCCCCATTACCCCGCCTGTCTTGTACTTGGCTTAAAAACAATTATAATAGCGAAGAAGCGCTTTGATTTTTTAAATCCTGGCATCTCCCTAGAGCTTCATTTCTAACATACTCACTATTGATTTTAATTCTTTTCTGAAACTGTCAGTCAAGAACAATTAACCGGCACTTCCTGCATTGTTTAATTAGCTCTTTCTAGGTTCAGATAAGTGTTGGCACTTTCCAGGTCCTTTTTGTACCTACAGAATATTTCCAAAATCCCAACCTCCCTCTAGGGAGCACACGTGGCTAGCAAGCAGTCAAGGCCTTTAAAGTCTTTGTAACATTTGCTTTGTTTCTTCTTAGAAATAGCTTAGACCAATTTGTGTTCGTATTACTACTTGAGAAAGTTTTTAGTCACAACTCCTCTGTCCGTAGACAGATCGTTTGCATGATTTCAGATGGTTTCAAAAGCTTGTTAATTCCTCTCACCCTTACATCCAGCTCAGTGCATGATGTTTATCCGTCCCTACCTGAAGTAGCTCAGGGACTTACTGCGTTAGCTGACTCTCCTTCATTGTAGTGAAATAATCCGAAATAACTTCCTCATAGTGGAACTTATCTTTCTCACCACTGTAGAGGCTCCATCTAGGACTTGGCAGACCTGTCACTCTGGGTCTGGGATGGGGGTTCCTGATGCCAGTGAGAGGGGCAAGGCCTGTGTTAAAGTGGAATGCTGACATCATAGCTAAGAGTACAGGCTTCAGTGCCGCAATCCCCCTTGAGGACATGTCCTCAAAAATATAAAGATCAAGGAGCCCAGAGCTCAAGCCGCCCGGCAACTCCCCCTCCCCCTCCCCAGCCCCGCCCCGTAAAAAATAAAATATATATATATATCTACTTCTTATTTTTAATTGTTTTTATCGAGCTATATATTTTTCTCCACTCTCCTCCCTTGCTACCCTCTCCCCTTCTGCCCTCTCCCGTAACCCCTATGACTCAGGAGATCTTGTCTTTTTCACCTTCCTATGTAGATCCATGTATGTCTCCTTAGGGTCCTCTTTGTTGTCTAGTTTATCTGGGGTTGTGGCCTGTAGGCTGGTTTTTCTTTGCTTTATGTCTAAAAGCCACTTATTAGTGAATACATGTTACATTTCTCTTTCTGGGTCTGGGTTACCTCACTCAATATGTTTTTTTTTTCTAGATCCGTCCACTTGCCTGCAAATTTCAAGATGTCACTATTTTTTACCATTGTGTAGAATTCCATTGAGTAAATGTATCACATTTTCTTTATCCATTCTTCGGTTGAGGGGCATTTAGGTTGTTTCCAGGTTCTGTGGCTATTATAAATAATGCTGCTATGAACATAGTTGAGCATTGAGCACATGTCCTTGTAGTATGATTGAACGTCTTTTGGGTATATACCCAACAACAGTATTGCTGGGTCTTGAGGTAGATTATTTCCTAATTTTCTGAGAAATCACCATACTGATTTCCAAAGCATCTGTACAAGTTTGTATTCCCACCAGCAATGGAGGAGAATTCCCCTCACCCCACATCCTCTCCAGCATGAGCTGTCATCAGTGATTTTGATCTTGGCCATTCTGACAGGTATAAGATAGAATCTCAGAGTTGTTTTTAATTTACATTTGATTTGATTCGCATCTGATGGCTAAGGATGTTGAGCATTTCCTTAAGTGTCTTTTAGCCCTTTGAGATTCGTCTGTTGAGAGTTCTCTGTTTAGGTCTGTACCTCATTTTTTATTGGATTATTTGTTCTTTTGATGTCAAGTTTCTTGAATTCTTCATATATTTTGGAGATCAGACCTCTGTTTGATGTGGGGTTGGTGAAGATCTTTTCCCAAGCTGTAGGCTGCCATTTTGTCTTGTTGACCATGTCCTTTGCTTTACAGAAGCTTCTCAGTTTTAGGAGGTCCCATTTATTAATTGTTGCTCTCAGTGTCTGTGCTACAGGGGTTATATTTTGGAATTGGTATCCTGTGCCAATGAGTTCAAGTGTATTTCTCACATTCTCTTCTATGAGGTTCAGTGTGGTTGGCTTTATGTTGAGGTCTTTGATCCATTTGGACCTGAGGTTTGTGCATGGTGATAGATATGGATCTATTTTCATTCTTCTACATGTTGATATCCAATTATGCCAGCACCATTTGTTGAATATGCTTTCTTTTTCCATTTTATATTTTTAGTTTAAAGACCAACTTCTATGCCTTACCTTCTAAAGGACCCACTAGCACCACCCTGGGGACAAATCTTTAGCATATGCACTTTGTGGGGGACATTCAATACCCAAATTATAGCATTTGCCAAGGTATAGATTTCAAAGAGGTGAACTCTCTCAAAGGTGAATTTGACATAGCAAAAGTCTTAAACTCACCAAATGAGAAGGGAATAAATAAGATGGTAAAACTGTTCAAATGGGCATTTGAGGAATGGAGATGTAACTAGCCAATAAGGTAAAGGATATATAAGACATATTTTCAAATGAATATGAGGTCAGCTTATATTTAACAGGCACTAAACTTGGGAGTTATCTTTTCTTCTGCACAGAACCCTTCAAGTCAAAACATGACTCAAAACTCTCTGGGAGAACATTTTATTGTTCATTTTTGTTTTATGAGCTGGGATCTCACTAGTTGCCCAGGCTGGCCCTGAACTTACAGTCTTTCTGTTTCAACTTCCTTCATAGTTGACAGTATAGGCTGTACCACTGCATAGAGCTGGATGTGTTCTATTTTAAATCACAAACAGCAAAGGCAAGTGCAGGGGCAATCTCCTATAAGCAAAGTCACCTTGTGGTAAGCCTGTGGTGACTTGTGACCTACCAAGGACATGCAGTCACATCTGGCCTCTGTCCAGTTTTAGGTAATTTCCTTACAGGCTACAGTTTGGAAGTTGGGAGTCAAAATGCTTTCTTGTGGGCAGGGCTTGTAGACCCTAGAGACACCATAAAAAAATAAAAATAAGTAAAAAATGCAGTGGCAGGCACTGTGTGCGTGTGTGGCAGTGATGTGTCTTGGCTCTGGGGAGCTTTCAAGTTGGCAATCTCTAAGGCTGTTGTGGCTGTTCAGACTGTTTTGGCTACTAGGAACCGACTTTCCTCTCTGGGAAAAATAGACGCTTGGGAGTGTTATGAGATTTTGAAGGAAGCATCGTGCACAGGGAGTGGTCCAGGTGATAACTGGGCGAGGTCTTTATGCTGGACTCCAGGCAACAACGAACTGGATGCTGCTGAAGGTACAGCCCCATCAAATGATCATGGAGAGAAAAAACTGAGGACTGTTCAGCCCAGTTTGGGTGCTGAGTGGATGCTGGCCTCTGGTTCCTTGGGAAAGGGGTTGGGTGATGTAGTGTTTCTGAGGAGTCTGAGATAGGCTTCTCTCTGTCCAGCCAGTTTCCACCTTTGGCTGTGTGCTTCTGGTCACAGTCTTGGTGTGGACACCTTTGACATTTGCCTTCACAGCTGAGCATCTTCTGTTCATATAGCCCAGCTGCCCTAAAGATGAGAGAGTAACAGATAGGACTCAGCTCTCCTCTCTGACTCAAAAGACACAGATTCGCTTTTGCTTTCCGGTGACATTGCCATATTTCCTCTGAGCTAACGGCTGCCTTTTTTCCCTATCACTGAATCCCCACGACTAACCATGGAATGGCCCTCTTTGGGACATTAAAAAGTGGTTTTTCTTCATGGAGAAAGTCCATTGACACTACTGAGCCCCACCTCATGACACACGACCAAGGCGAGGCCTTTTGTTGGAGACCCACATGCCTGGTGTCTGCCGCTCCCCATACTTGCTTTTTCTGGGTTCACGTGCTGGAAGCTGAGGGTGCAGCTAAGTGATGAGTCCAAGATCCACCACAGAATTGGAATCCAGGCCCTTCTGAGCTCTCGGTCTTTTTTCCCACAAGGAACTGGGGCAACGAGAGAAGGCAGCAAGACAGATGGGTTCTTCCTGTATCTGGACCAAGAATCAGAGAATTCTTGAGTTTCCAGGATGATGCTGATGGGACAATTTCCTTGAATTTAACCCCAGCCTTTTAGGGGTATCTTATTACCCCTTTCCATGACTGTTGCTGTGCAGGGCTATACATCCCTAGGAGGGAGTTCCCACCACTCTCTGGGACTATTCTGTATTTGCTCTGCCAGGAAATGCTCCCCTTAGATATGGACCTGCTCATGTCTAGTTTTAACCTCTGTCAGGATATATTCAGAGTCCCGAACAAGGGAGAAAGTGATATGATTTAGTGCACCTTGTTTTCAACCATTGGTCTGCTCTGGGCGGTACAAATCAAAGAGCTGAAGTCTCCTGAGAAAACAGCCATCAACGAAGGCTTGTGTGAAGAGAGCAACTGAGGCAAACCTAGATGAACGGGTGCTGGTCAAACTAGGAGGCAAACCCAAATGGGAGTGCCCACTGCCTGCCGTCCTCGTGGGAGGACGCAACTGCAATGTGTTCGTATAGTTTTGTGGCAAAGGACATTGTTTTCCGTTTTTGAATAAAGACTGCCGCTCTAACCATTGGCGTAATTATCCCCGACTTAAGGGCAGGAATCAGAAGCTACTGGGGGAGCCAGCCTAAGGTCAGGGTTCCATCTCTCAGTGTCTCAGTTCCCTCATCATCTGAGGACCGGCAGCGGGGCTTGTGGCTCTCTTAAGCTGTTCTGAGGATGACATGAAGGTGACTTTTTATTTGCCTGGTACTTAGCAAGCACGATACATTATCTGTCACTGCTGTCATTGTCATCATCATTATCCCCATTGTCTTTATCCACCGTGCCATCAGGTTTTGTATTCATAGGAATTAGTAGTTAATATTGGGCAGGCAGATGGAGGGATAAACATAGTCACTAAGTGTACATTATTTAAAAGGGCCCTGAACATGTTTGAAGGGAGACTGGGCAGGAGAATTGATTGCTTGGGGCCTGGAATTTGAGACCAACCTAGTGAGATCCCATCTCAAAACAAAAATCACCTACCAAGTAGGAACCCTCAGTTCTGAATCCTCACGTAAAGCTAAGAGCCACTTTTTTTGCTTTTTAGTGCATCTATGTTTAGATTTGGGTTTCGAGTCAATGACTTCCTTCATACACAGGATACCTGTATGATCAACCTAATTCAGATGAAGTCGAAGCTATGCTAACAGCAGCTCCCAGATTTTAGCGCTCGAGCTTCTGACTCTCCTGATGTCAGCCCTCCATAATGTTTCTATGTATTCTTGTTGTGTGTTGGAGTAAGACTATCAAACCAAAACCAGCTGGTGGTAGCACACGCCTTTAATCCCAGTACTTGGGAGGCGGAGGCAGGCTCTGTAAGTTTGAGGCCAACCTGGTCTACAAAGTGAGTTCTAGAACAGCCAGGGCTGTTACACAGAGAAACCCGTCTCAAGAAACAACAAAAATAATAATTAAATAAAAAAGAAAGAAAAGCAAAAGACTATTAAACTGCAATGCAGTGATACTCTCTATGTGTAAATACATTGTTTAATTAGCAGATGGGGGG